>JAWWNI010000421.1:0-123913 GCA_034642065.1 Darevskia nairensis | reverse complement strand
GCATAGGTTGTAAATCAAATCAACCGAAGGCCTTTTTTAAAAGGAACATTTTTGCCTGGCGCCTAAAGGTGTATAATGAAGGCGCCAGGCGAACTTCCCTGGGGAGAGCACTCCACAGACAGGGAGCCACTGCAGAAAAGGCCCGTTCTCGTCCTGTGAAACCGAACACAGCACTACGGCGCCCTGGTCTTTTCCGGGAAGAGGTGGTGCACCACCGCACTATGGCGGCAGCAAGCCTTGAAAACTCCTGTACCAGTTGTGCGTGCGGGAGAGGGAGAAGCATCAGTTAATACACGGAGGGCAAGGACAGGAGGAGAGCATCAGCCATGGTGACGTTCTCCCGAATGCACTTCTTTACTGCTGTATCGAGTATGGCGAAATCCACTTGTTCAGTACGCACTCTGAACTTTTAACTGAACTTAAAATGGTGCTTGAGAACCAGGTGTGGTGCTCAAATGGTAGATGAAAAATGGGCAGAATCACTCCTGATTTTAGTTACAGGTAGGTAGCCGTGTTGGTCTGTCATAGTCAAAACAAACAAACAAAAAAATTCCTTCCAGTAGCACCTTAGAGACCAACTAAGTTTGTTCTTGGTATGAGCTTTCGTGTGCATGCACACTTCTTCAGATACCTGAAGAATCTGAAGTATCTGAAGAAGTTTGCATGCACACGAAAGCTCATACCAAGAACAAACTTAGTTGGTCTCTAAGGTGCTACTGGAAGGAATTTTTTATTTTTGTCCTGATTTTAGGTCAGGCATAGGCAAACTCTGGCCCTCCAGATGTTTGGGACTACAATTCCCATCATCCCTGACCACTGGTCCTGTTAGCTAGGGATGATGGGAATTGTAGCCCCAAACATCTGGAGGGCCAGAGTTTGCCTATGCCTGTTCTAGGTGGTAGCTCATGTGGTTGACTGCTCTTTGGTGTGCACACAAAAACAACAGCACAAACAAAACAGGTAAGGGTTTTGTTTTGTTTTTAATTTGGACTGCAATCCAGTTAAAGAAATTCTAATTGTACGACTTGAAAGTACCTGTCTTCCCCCCCTCTTTTGTTTTTTTTAAAAAAGCACCCCACAATAATCTGCCTGATTAATCAGGGCCCTTTTTTCATTAATTAAACATTTTAAAAGTGGTTGATCTTAACAATTACTCAGCTAAGTGCTACTGTCTAATGTGTTTTCATTCAGGAGCATTTCCCTGCTGTTTCAAGCTGTACCAGTCAAATACGCGTTTTGCTTATTAAATTATCAGATTTTTATTCCACCCTTGAGTATCGCATTATATGGGGTGTTGGTAAAAATGAAAACAATAAAAATACAATAAAACATAAGCAAATTAAATTTAAAACAGCAGGATAAAAGCAGCGATAAAAATTGGGTGATAAAACCTTTAAGATGGTAAAAGTCTTTTTTCTTTTTTTTTAAGTCTTTACCTTGCACTGAAAAGACTGATGTAGGCACTGGGTGAGCTTCCTAAGAAGACATTTCCATAAGCAAACTGCCACAGTATTGGTCACAACCTGAAGATTTATTAGAAATAATATGTGTAGTTAAGCCACTTATCTGATTTCAATGAATAATTCAAATGCAAAAGATGACTTTTCATAATTACATCAAAGAAGTCTGTCTTCCATATAAATCTCATTAATAACACCATTATTACTGGGGAAATATCTCAATATTTATCACAAAACGCCACTGATAAAGTCATAAAATTCCTTTTTAGCATCCTATTAAGGAAAGAGACACTGTTGGTATATGTTTAATCTACATCGTAAGTGACGTTTGTCCGCATTTATCTTTTAATTTTCCCTGTTTCATAATAAGCAGTGCCTCAAGGAAGACCTCCAATGATTATCTCAATGGACAGGCTGATTGCTGCTAAGGCAAGTGTTCCTGTAAGTCCCTAGGTCCTAAGCCATGTAGGTCTCGAAAGATAAACCCCAGTACTCTGAAGTGCTGCCATCACATTTGCAAAGTTAAGCAGGGTCCGGTATGGTTTCAAATTGGATGGGGAACTGCATGTTGAGATTCCTACATTGCAGGGGGTTGGACTAGAGGACGCTCAGGATCCCTTCCGATTATACAATTCTATGATTCTAGGTGCAGAAACAGATTGGAAGCTGGTGCAACTCTTAAAGGACCAGCAAAGTATGATCCTAGCATCTGGCCTCCGTATCTCTGCAGTTTACATTTGGTACTAACTACTATTTCCAGGCAGTCTCCCTAGGCAGCCCCACATCCAACAAAATACAGTAGTCTATGTTACTAGAACGTGGCTCACCATGGCTAAGTTCACCCTGTCGTGGGGATTTGAACTGCTGACCTTCTGATCGGCAAGCCCTAGGCTCTGTGGTTTAACCCACAGCCAGGACCGGTGCTGGCAATTTTGGCGGGCCACGTGACGTCATTGCGTATGACGCACGTTGCGGAGTGGTGCCCTGCCCCCTGGCCGGCCGGGCGCCCCACGCAGCTGCGGTTTGCTTGCTCTGCCGCTGGTTGGGGCGGCGGCGGGCGGCGGCAGGGGGCAAGCTGGCCAGCGCCCCCTCCATTTTGGCGCCCTCGCCGCCGCGGTTTTCGCCCCAACCTGCTTGCTCCGCCGCTGGTTGGGGCGGCACCGGGTGGTGGCGGGGGGCAGGCTGGCCAGTGCCCCCTCCATTTTGGCGACCTAGGCAATTGCCTAGTTCACCTAAATGGACGCGCCAGCCCTGACCACAGCGCCACCCGCTGTAATGGTAATCATAAGATTACCATTCTTATTTAGTCCCGTATCCCTTTCTTTGAAAGCATTTTCTCTCTGAGAAGGCATCAAACCAATCTGAATGCCTTACGCTTTGTTGCTGCTGCTACTCAGGTGGATCTTTCCCCCTTTGATTTGCACAGTGGCTGTCTGCAAGGTAAGGCTGTGACTTTGTTACCATTAAAAAAGAGAGAAATTACCATAACAATATGGTAGATGGCAGGGGGAATGAGATCTCTCTTTTCTTGTCACAGATTCATCCCAGTATCCTTTATCCGTCAGCCGAACTGCTCATTAAACCATCTCTCCGATGTCTGAAGGCTCTTCTGTATGCAAGTTAAAATAAGCTCATATATTTTCAGATGCCATCTCCCTGTGATCGTTGGTTTGTTCGTTCGTTGAAATTGCCATTCATTGCTGTTTACAAGGAGGAAGACACATAAGGGTTAAGCTTCAAATTCTGCAGCAAGGAGGAGGGAGAATACATCTTGGTGTAGTTGTTAGAAGATTAGCAATGTCATCTCTCTTTGCTTCCGGAGTGGGAATAATGTGTGCCAGTCCTTGGCTCCAGGTGGGACAGAAAATAAATTCTCCAATGCCAGTGCTCCATTGATTACATCAGCCACGACTATAACTCGGCTTGTCATAACAAAGTTTGTATAGGAATATAAGCCAGCCGCAACCGTGCACAAAAAGCCATTTCGAAGTCAACGGATATTAAAAATGCTAATGTTATTCAATATCCAATTACAGAGTTTCTGGAAAAGCCAATTAAAATTCTGGAAGATAAGGAGTCTCGGTGACTCCATTGGACAGGTCAGCCAAAAATGCCTTATCAGCCATCTGTATTTGGGTTGATAAAGATTTTCAATTTTTATCGTGAACCTTGGGCTTTGTCATAATTATGGGTGTGTGTGTGGTATTTAAATTTTGTATTAATGTAAACTAATACAGCCTGCAATCCTACATACTAGAGGTTTTCAACTTTTCTGAGTCCTCGGCTCCCTTAACTAACTACATTCTTTCTGTGGCACTCCTGTGGGGCTCAAGAGTCCAGTTATGTTACCCCTTGCCTGCAGAGCATAGCTGTAAACTTTCAGATTTGAAAATAAGGGATTTTCCCCAAACTTTCGGATTTGAAAATAAGGGATGCCGCGAGGGCGGTGCAATGGCACCAAGTAGCCTCGCCACCCTGCGCTCCAGAGGCTGCGCGCGAACGGGAGAGCGAAAGAGCGAGTGCATAGATGGCAGGCAGGCTGGCTGTCTGGTTGGGCGTGAGGGTCTGGCTGCACAAGGCATGCAAGCTCCGCCCCCAGTTGGTCTCAGACTCCTTATTGGCAGCCGAGCAACGCAGCTGAGGAGCCTCCCTGGCCAGCAGGGAGGGACAGGAGCAGCTACCTTTGAAATCTGGGAAATTTAAGGGATATCAACAATCTGGGATAGCAGCGGGAAACAATATTGGAATAAGGGAGTTTCCCGCAAAAAATGGGAGGGTTGACAGCTATGCTGCAGAGCTGGCAGCCCCTTATCCTTTTTTGAACACCCTTCCTTTGTGGGCTGTCCCCTCAGTCTCCTCTCCTCTCCTTGGGAGTCCTCTGGGCAGCCACTGCTGCTGCCCCTGGTCTCTGAGCTGCCTCCCCTGCCCCAAAGAGAGGTGCCTCCTCGCACTGCCCCATAGGGGCTTGGGACTTGTCCATTAGCAAGGGCTGGCAAACTGGTTGGCTGGGCTCCCTCGCCCGCTTGCTTGCTTGCTCTGAGGCCACCTCAACTCCTGGCAACCAGCACCCCCTGGCCAGTCCCCAAAGGCACCATTTGCCTGCGGAGCATGTACCCTGGGCTGCTGCAATAAACAGCTGTGCAAGCCTTTGGGAGGCAGAAGTGCAAGAGGGCATCAGAGGAGGGAGAGAAGGAAAGAAGGACAGAGGCCCAGTGTTGCCCGTGGCACCCCAGGGTACCACAGCACACTGGTTGGAAACCACTGGTATATACACATACCTGGGAGTGAGGAATGGCGGTGTGTGTGTGTGTGTGTGTGTGTGTGTGTGTGTGTGTGTGTTTGCTCTGCCA
Source organism: Darevskia nairensis (assembly GCA_034642065.1). Classification (NCBI taxonomy): domain Eukaryota; kingdom Metazoa; phylum Chordata; class Lepidosauria; order Squamata; family Lacertidae; genus Darevskia; species Darevskia nairensis. Next base: position 119,103 of record JAWWNI010000421.1, on the reverse strand, counting down.
TTGTTGGAGTGGAAGAATTAATATGTCAACCTTGTCCCTTCATCACCCCAATATTCATCCAGTCAAAAGGTCTTGTGAAGTGTCCCTCAGGTAGCAATAGCCGGCAGGATGCACTCTGTAGGGAAGGGAAGTGTTTTAAGGTTTAATGTTTTATTATGTTTTTAAATATGTTGGAAGTTGCCCAGATCCCATTAGCCCCAAACAGCATGGCCAATTACTACAAATGAGAGGTGCTGTAGACGAACAATATCTGGAAGGTACCTGGTTGGGGAAGTCTGCCTTGGAGACGTAAGAGTTTTGGATTTTTTTAATCTCCTGTATTACCGCTTCCCCTCCCTCCTTCAAGATTTGATTACTATCTTGAGAGCCAGTGTGGTGTAGTGGTTAAGAGCGGTAGACTCGTAATCTGGTGAACCAGGTTCGCGTCTCCGCTCCTCCACATGCAGCTGCTGGGTGACCTTGGGCTAGTCACACTTCTTTGAAGTCTCTCAGCCCCACTCATCTCACAGAGTGTTTGTTGTGGCGGAGGAAGGGAAAGGAGAATGTTAGCCGCTTTGAGACTCCTTTGGGTAGTGATAAAGGGGGATATCAAATCCAAACTCTTCTTCTCTTCTTCATCTGTTTTAAAGTGTGTGTGGACTGTAAGCTATAGCCAGAGGACTCTGGTGGTTCCCAGATGGCGAGGGCGATGATGATGATTTAAAACTCCCCCTAATATATGGGTATATAATACATAGTCTATGGTGGGTGTGGAATCACAGAGGACAGTTCTGTTGGGGACATTTTGAGTGGAATATTTGTATCCTGCTTGGTTTTTTTGTTTAAAATATGGTTTTGTGGAAGTCCATTGTTTCCAGAAAAAGGGGGTGAGGGAAAAGTCAACAATGTTACTGGAACTATCGAAGTGAGGCCACTCTCAGACTCATTTGTCGATAGATGTGGCATATAAAACTAGTTTCTCATTAGTAATAAAAAAGAAAATACTTTTTTTTTTTTTTTGGTCTGCTGTAAATGCCGTTATAGCCCATTTGCTCCATATAATTATGGCTTGTAAAACACACTGGGATTGAATATTAGGTAAAACAGGGAAAATAAGCAATAAGCTAAATAAAACCAATCTTTTTTTCTTTTTGTTGGCCATTAGTAAAAGATGATGAAACTTAACAGCTTGTTATATTGGGAGTCAATGTGTAAAGCTAATATATTCAATTATTGTAAAATCACTTTTGACCTTTAACACAAACGCATCTGCCTCATATACAAAATTCAGACCAATTAGGGTTTGACATGCTTTATAACGAGGGCACACCTGCCATCCACACTTTAATGCATGGAGGAGGCAGATACTATTACTGACTCTGACCACTGGTCCTGCTTGCTGAGGACAATGGGAGTTGTAGTCCCAAAACAAATGGAGACCCAAGTTTGGGAGACCTAAGTTCATGGTAATGAACCACTGCAATAATAGGATCTGCCTCCTCCATGCATGAACTGAAGAATATATTATCAGTATATGAATAGGTAAAATGGACCCCTGACCATTAGGTCCAGTCGTGTCCGACTCTGGGGTTGTGGCGCTCATCTCGCTTTATTGGCCGAGAGCCGGCGTACAGCTTCCAGGTCATGTGGCCAATATGACTAAGCCGCTTCTGGCAAACCAGAGCAGTGCATGGAAACACCGTTTACCTTCCCACCAGAGTGGTTCCTATTTATCTACTTGCACTTTGGCATGCTTTCGAACTGCTAGGTGGACAGGAGCAGGGACCGAGCAACGGGAGCTCACCCCGTCGTAGGGATTCGAACCGCCGACCTTCTGATCAGCAAGCCCTAGGCTCTGTGGTTCAACCCACAGCGCCACCTGGGTCCCCAGTATATGTATATGTATATGTATATGTATATGTATATGTATATGTATATGTATATGTATATGTATGTGTGTGTGTGTGTGTGTGTGTATACACACACACACACACACATACATATACATACATACATACATACATACATACATACATACATACATACACAGTATATGTATGCTACCCCTTAAAGAAAAAATTCCATTGCTTGGTTGTAATATTCCTACCTATTTTGATACAAAACGCAGATATACCTGAAGATGGAGGGGAGGAGGGCAGAGAAAGGTCCAAACAGGCATTTACAGGCATTCTTCACCTCCTGGGTAACCTTGTCTTTTGTGATTGCTTTGTGTATTTTATTTAATGATGCTGACCTTTGTAGCAAATATGCTGGCTTGTGGTAAGGCTAGGATCTTTGGTCTTCGGGGATGTGCTGCTTAGCAAGTTGAGCAGATTTTTTTCCTCGGGTTCAGATCTGGAGAGAGAAGCCTTTGATGGCCAAACTGCCCTTTATCTCATTTACCCAACTGCCCTTTATCGCTTGATTGACAAGGTGTGTTATGGAGAGTCCAAAGGCTTCCCGCCATTCAGCGGTAGGTTAGAAAACAATGTAGAAACTTTGTTTAAAAGTCTCGTTTCTTGGACTTGCGATTGCGTTTCGATCGTTTTCTCTTTGTGGGATGTAAACCCGGGGTGGGATCCTGCATTCATCCAGATGTCGATGAACCAGAACTCCCATCATCCCTGAGCACTCACGGTGTAGGCTGGAGCTGATCGGAGCTGAACTCCAACAATACCTGGTGGGGCTTGGTTTCTGCCTCCATGTTCTAAAAGCTTCAAACAAGATGCCACTCGTGATAACAAACCATGAGGAAGGCCCCAGGATGAATGCTTCTGAAAATGTGTGAAGGCCTTTCCCCTGAGTTGAACATGATTTTTTGTTGTTTGATGGTATAAGAAGCTGCCTTATACAGAATCAGACCCACTGGTTGGAAGATGCTCTTCAAGGTTTCAGGTGGGCCTTACCTGGAGATGCTGGGGATTGAATTTGGAACCTGCCACAGGTAAAACAGATGCTCTGTGGTGTGGCCCATCCCCACCAAAGGGCAACCTAATTCTGTTTATCCAGCATCATTCCCTTCCGACAGGGAGTAGCTTAAATATAGAGGGAGAGAGAGTGTGAAAGGCACAGAGCATTTCTTCTCTAAACAGGGCCAACCTTTTTAATGCATCTTATTGAAAACAGAATACCATCTTTTTCTGGCTCACATGCGCCTGCTCTGGCAGTTTTCTAGAAGGATCAAATTCTAGTCTGGTCAGTAAAATTCTGACAGGATTAGCAACCCGAAAATAGACTCTATAAACAGCTTACCTATACTGTATATGTATAAGTCTCTGGAGCTACTAGTTTCAAAATGCACGAAACTCAAGAGAGATTCCTGCCCAGAAGATAAAGAGCTTGTTTTCCAATGGTAGTAAAAGGAGAAAAATTGGGCCCCCAAATAATGGCACCCGAGGTTGAAGTTTAGTTGCTACTTCACCAAGCATTATCAACCTGAGTGCTGGTTCTTGTTGATAACATATACAGGGAGGTATAAAGCAACACCAGGGGTGTGTGGCTCCCCTTATATGATATAACCAGATATAATGAAAGCATGCAGGTGGGGGAGATTGTGACTGCACCCCTGCTGTCCCCTCACAAGTGTTGAAATTGCCAGCCAATTTGCCATCTGTATGTGGAATGGTGGGAGACAGCTGACCTGCCTCAGGCAGCAAAATGTTTTGGACTGGCACTGGCCATCTCATCTATTAAATCTGGGTGAAGCCACTGGGGGAGAGAGAGGCCTTATACAAAGACCCTGGTTGGCAGGGGGCATATTTTGAATTAAACAAAGTCTTGAAAGACCAGTGGCATTCTTGGTTCTGCTAACAGGCTTATGAGTTGAAAAAACAGGCCATATGCTCTTGAACCCTTTGTCTCTTCAGCATGAGCAGCAGCTGGGGCTTAGGCAGAATTCTTTCCTCAGGAACCTCCATTGCTTGATCCCATATGTCTAGGCCACGGCTCATACATGGGTGTAGTAGTATTTATGAAAACAACTTCTAGGGACTACCTGATCTCAAATGAATCCACCACAGGAAAGATGCATGCTGGTTGCTAGGAGGAAAGGAAGAGCAAATTAAGGGGATTGTAAAGATTAGAAAATAAGATAGAAGCAGGGAAAATGCACTAACAGGGAGGGGGAAACAGTAGCTCTTTAACACCCCAGGGATTCCTATTGCCTGGTGTCCAAACAACTCATCAGTCACAGCTCTGACTTCACTCATTGGCTACAACCACTGAAAGACAGCAGCATCCAGACTGGTTCATTTCGCATAAATCACTTCGAAAGATACCTGCACATTTTGCTTAATAACTTTCTTTTTAGAAGGGCTGGAGACTTACCTTTTTTGAAAAATGAAAGCTCAGATTCTGCTCAGGGCTGTCAATGAAGTCCTTTATGGGCATCACAACACCAGTAGGCACTGGGTTGGTGATCGCTGAAGGATGGAGAGGTTTTGGGGACCATGAGTTATGCCGGCAGAAGGTGAGGAAATGCTGAAGGTTGGGTTCAGCTCACAGTTGCTTATCCCCATGCTAGCACTACTAGTTTGGAAGCACACTAGATGCCTTCCCCCTGAAATGTCTCAGGTGAAACAAGACTTATGGATAAGTCAACCACAGGAGAGCTGTCAGAACATCTGAATTTTATAGGTCTATTCATTCCATCTTTCCCATGAGCATCCAGCTAATGAGCCTGCATTTGTTGATATTTGATTTAATTGTGCCTCTGCTGCCTCTGAATCTGTTCCAGTCTTCTAATTATTCTTAGCTTTATGCTTCTGTTTAGCCTAAACCTTTCCTTCCTTCGCTTCAAAGCCTTTGCTCCTTGTTGCTTCCTGCTCTGAGATTTTGAATAATTTTCCTTCCTTCCTTTATAATGTTACCTTGAAGATGTTTCCGAGCTATGATCATATCCCTCGTGACTCTTCCCTTTTTCATATTACAAAACTTTTTAGCTCTCTGACTTTTTCCTCTTGTGATACATTATTTCTATCCATGCATAATATTCCCATGAACATGTACCTTAGGACCAGGATGGCAGCTTTGACATATTAGCTTATTTCACCATAGTTGTTGTATTTCTCCCAGCCACCCCTTTCTCGGCTCCCTCTGGTGTATTGTAGGGGGTTCGTATACTTGGTCAGAATTGGAGAGTAGTTTCATGTTACCCGTTTTTAACATTGGTTAAGGAACAGACTCTGTTGGACAAGGAATAGTTCTGCATGATAAGAGACCAATTGGTCCAAATCCTTGACATCTCCTGGTGGACCTTGGAATGTCCCCCAATTGATACCCTGGAAAGTAGTTGCCAGCCAATCAACCTAGATAATACTGAGCTGGTTAGACCTGACATAGGAAACACACAGGAAGCTGGTAGGCTTGTGACTTGCTGCTTATTGTTACAAGGGATGCTTCCATGTACAGGTGTTAGGATGCTGTCAGCGGCTTCCAGCTGGTTGCCCAGGAAAGTATAAAGACAAGGGAAAGTTTCTTACCGCCCTTTTTTATTTCAATCTTTACAGACAGAGGCTATAGAACCCAGCCTCTTGGATAATGCCATTGTCCCAGGTGAATCTCCACCCCCCGTCTTTCCCACTTCCTCATTCGTCATTGTCATCATCATCATCATCATGCCCTCTGTCTTTGAGCTCTTTGCTCTCCTACTTTTAAGGCTCGACAGGTTCTGGGAGATGGAGGGTCTGGAATGCTTTCTAGTGGCAATGTGTCAGCCGGGTGTTGTTCTGGCTCTCCCATGATTTCCCAATTTCCCCCCTCTTCTGCCTCTGAGCTGCTACCTCCCTCAAACCCCTGTTGTAAATCTATATTGACTCCTCCCTGGAAGGGTCACCATTCCTCCTCTGCCGAGTCCTTAACAATTAGTTTTCTTTAACAGTGGAAGCGGGTTTTCAGATTATACACAGCTCTTCTTCAGGCTTTGATTATGAGAGCAAAAAATGAACATCCAATAGACAAGATAGAAACAAATGGGTAGTCAGGCCGATGGTTACTTGGTTGCAGAAGTTTACTGGCCATTGCTGTTGGCATGGAGACAGTCTAGGTTGAATCCAAACATGCCATTCTGATGTCATGTGTGATGTCACAAAGAGGATATGCTTTAAGTCTTGGTAAAGCCAAAAGCAGTTAACAGTCAGGCTGCATCTCAGCCCTGTCAAGATGGATCTCCATAATAGGTGATGAATAGTTTTATTTGGGGGATATATTAACTTTTACTAATGGGGAAAAGTTTTAGATTGCTTTGCCAGTTTGTACCCCATCAAGTTGAGGCCAATAAATATACACTCGCAACCCTGTACCCATCAAATAATCAACTCTATGTGTGACTTTGGGATGGATTCATACAACCACATTTCCTTTCTCAAGAAAGGTTCGAAGGTATGTAATTTGAATGGCCATTGCTCTCTGCTCCCTGCTGTCAGGGTGCTGTCAGGGGATCCCGGCTAATTGCCCAGGGAAGTATAAAGACAAGGAAAAGTTTCATACAGTCCTTTTTTATTTCAAACTTTACAGAGAGAAGCTATAGAACCCAGCTTCTTGGATAATGGAATTGTCCCAAGTGAATCTCCACCCTCCGTCTCTCCCACTTGCTCATCCATCACTTCTATGGGTGCTGCCATGTGCCTTCTGTCTTCAAGCTCTTTGCTCTCCTACTTTTAAGGCTCACCGGTGTCTGGGAGATGGAGGGTCTGGAATGCTTTTTAATGACGTGTCAGCTGGGTGTTGTTCTGGCTCACCCATGATTTCCCAACTTTTCTGCTCATCTGCCTCTGAGCTGCGACCTCCCTCAAGCCCCTGTTGTAAGTCTATACTGTCTTCCCCTTCCTCCTCTCTGGAAGGGTCAGGATGGGGAGGCAGTCTCCACCATTACTCCTCTGCCCAGTCCCTGACAACAGGTAGATCTCGTCTTATGCGGACTTCACATGCGATTGAAGATTTATGTGGATTGTTGAAAAATAAGTTAATAAATGCAGAGAGCGGGAGTAAAGGGGAAGCAGATGGGAGAGAAAAGGTTTACAATCCTATTAGCCATTGGGGGAGAGTGTTTGGGTGTGGTTGGAGAGTTTTGGAGGTGGTTGGAGAAGGATCAGAGGAGGCCGGAGAGAAACGCAGAGGAGATTGGAGAGTCGTTGGAGTGATTTGCTGGGTTTTTCTACGGTTCTGGATTTACACAGTTTTGTTTACCTGTGCAATAGCCAGGAATATAACCCCAGAAACTGATTTAGGGGAACATGACCAGGATGCTGCAAGTATGATGTAGAATGGAAGGCAAGAGGCAGTCAGGGCACTAAATTTTGGCATTGCAGAAGGTGCTGCTCAAATTTGAGACCCGAAGGTCCATCACTGGTAACCCCTGTGTAAGAGGAGAGCTACTTGTACTACAATTTGGTTTTTACTAAATATGGATCCATTCTGTGAAATGAAAAACAAGCTCAAAGGGCAGTAGTCTAAGGCAGAACTGCATGTTTCTCTTAGCAAACACGAGTCTAAGGCCACATTTGCAGATGAAAGCGATACAAATGCAGAGACAAGAAAGGAAGAGAGTTGACAGAAAGGACTTTTAAGTTCCTCCATTGCTCTTTACTTCTTTGTTCCACCTCCCCTCTCATCCAGGCTTGCTTCTCGGTTCAGAGACCAGCTGAGGGGAGAAAAAGAAATTAAAATTTGGTCCAATTGCACTGGCTACCCATTTGTTTGGGACGCGGGTGGCGCTGTGGGTTAAACCACAGAGCCTAGGGCTTGCCCATCAGAAGGTTGGCGGTTCGAATCCCCATGATGGGGTGAGCTCCCGTTGCTTGGTCCCTGCTCCTGCCGACCTAGCAGTTCGAATGCATGTCAAAGTGCAAGTAGATAAATAGGTACCGCTGCAGCGGGAAGGTAAACAGCGTTTCCGTGCGCTGGTCTGGTTCACCAGAAGCGGCTTTGTCATACTGGCCACATGACCTGGAAGCTGTACGCCGGCTCCCTCGGCCAATAATGCGAGATGAGCGCCGCAACCCCAGAGTCGGACACGACTGGACCTAATGGTCAGCGGTCCCTTTACCTTTACCCATTCGTTTATGGGCCCAATTCAAAGTGCTGATTTTAACCTATCAAGCTTTAAACGGCTCAGGACCGCAATACCTCAAGGGCCGCCTCTTTCCATATGAACCTGCCCGGACCCTAAGATCATCTTCTGAGGCCCTTCTTCATGTGCCTCCTCCTTGAGAGGTCAGGAGGGTGGCAACACGAGAACGGGCCTTCTCTGCAGTGGCTCCCCGTCTGTGGAATGCTCTCCCCAGGGAAGTTTGCCTGGCGCCTTCATTATACACCTTTAGGCGCCAGGCAAAAACATTCCTTTTGAACCAGGCCTTTGGTTGATCTGATTGGCATCCCAAACCCTTTTAAAATGTGGCTCTTTTGGGTGGGTGTTATTGGGTTGTTGGTTTTATTCTGATTATATATATTGTGGTTTTTATGTTGATCTTTTCTGTGAACTGCCCTGAGACCTCCGGGTATAGAGCGGTATATAAATTCAATCAATCAATCAATCAATCAATCAATCAATCAATCAATCAATCAATGCTCTGTGGAGAGCAATTTGCAAGGAACAACTGCTGGGTGAGGGTCAGATTAAGCACCCTCTTCCACTGGCTGATTCTCCCTTGCAAGCATAACTTGAAACATGTGTATCTGTGTTGAGATAAAAATCTGGGATTGGGGATTTTGTGTTTTACCCGTATTGCATGGTGGTGCCCTGAAACATATCAGGATTCCTCGTTCATCTCATCTGGATTTACACAATCTCTGGACCTTAGTCCAGTTAGAAAACTCTCCCTTTTCCTAGCCGGTGGCCCAATCCTTATCGACTTCTGCTGCTCAGTGTGTATCGTTTTCAATGTCACGTTCAATGCCCTAGCAACCCTGCGCAACGATAAAAGAAAATGACAGGCCCGTTAAGACGCAGCCACTTTTCTTGATCAGCGTCTGTGATTGTAACCGAGCACTGTACTTAGTTATATTGATTTGCCTCTGAGAGCTCTTTCTGCCATATAAATCTCATCAGAAATCTTTAAAGATTGGGCTCTGCAAGGCCCTTGTTTCTTCCCCACCCCCCTTTCCGAGGAAAAGGAAACAAGAATTCTTTTCTCAATGTTTTCGGGCAGAATGGGCACCTCAACCACTTCCTCTGAATGTGTGCACATTTTAATGTTTGGAATGCTACCAGAGAAGTACCCACTTACTCACCCTGGACAAAACACACACACACACACGCAAAATCCACCAGCTTTATTATGATTAACCTTCTATGTGTAGAGAGCTGTGTGTATGCATTTATGCTGCGATACAAAAGAGCTCCTGTCGTTTTATACAGATAAAATGTGAGAGGTACAATAGGAAGCATTCTTGACAGCCTTTAACTCAGGAGAAGGAGGGAAAATACATGTATTGTGTCTTGAACATTCAGCATAGGGCATGTTTTGTATTTCAGAAATGTATTAATGCAGCTTAGGATGAAGCTTCACTTTGTCTTTTAAGGTAATAAATAAATAAATCCAAACCAGCCACATTCGAGTGAGGTACCGTACGTGGCAAGGCTGTTGAGCCTTTTGTCGCCGGTTGTTTTCTGTTCAAAATAATGCATCCTGCTCCCCCCCCCCCCCCCGGCAAGGCTGCTTTTCTTTCACAAAGTAGCTGGAGAAATAACTGGGGAGAGGGGGGTGGGTGGTGAAAGGTATTGATTCCCTCACATGAAATTTGCAGCCGCCATCTTTCAGTGTCTGGGTAGCAGGGAGAACACCATCCACTGATATTAGGGAAAGAGGGGATGAGAAGAGGCTGCGCTCTCCGGAAAATCAGCGGAGTGTTGATGGCTCAAGAAATGCATGCCATCCTGGTTAGGGTTGTGGACTTATTTTTCTGGCTCGGCTCCTGTTTCTTTTAATAGCTGCATAGCAGGCTAGTGGAGCTTGCTCTGTCACTGCCTCTGAGTGCTAGGAAGTGGCTCCCCTGTTGAATTTTGTACACCTCGCAGTTGTTCAAGGCCTGGCCAACTCGAAGCAGTCCTTATGGGAAATGGAATACATTTCACAGCTATTATTATAGCCCGCCGCCATGTTTCAGTGGACACCTCTGCATTTATCACACCTCCTTCGCCATTTGGGAGTTCCAGCTAGAGACTTTTTTAAATTATTATTTCAATGAAGTGAATATTTAGGGAAATATTTCCACAATTCCACAGAGAATATTAATATGTTGTTCACCTCTTGCTGATCTCTGCGAGCCTGAGAGAACGGGTATCAGTGTGACGATAGGAAGAGTAACAGAAAGGACAAGCTGGACCCACTACAAAACATTGCAGAGTGGAGTTTTCCCGTTAAGAATGCCAGCCAGTCCTTTTCCAAGATATTCCATTCCATTGCTTCCCCTTTGTTTTCTTACCTCCACCATTCTGTGCTCACTGAGCATGCTCAGCTCTTATCCACCCACCCACAATTGTTTCCCCAAAATTGTTTTCGTATGTTTGCAAACATTAAATTTCCCTGAGTCTACTAATCCCTCCTTATACAGTGGTACCTCGGGTTAAGAACTTAATTCGTTCTGAAGGTCCGTTCTTAACCTGAAACTGTTCTTAACCTGAGGTACCACTTTAGCTAATGGGGCCTCCCGCCGCCGCCGCACCACTGTCATGCGATTTCTGTTCTCATCCTGAGGTAAAGTTCTTAACCTGAGGTAATATTTCTGGGTTAGCGGAGTCTGTAACCTGAAGCGTTTGTAACCTGAAGCGTCTGTAACCCGAGGTACCACTGTATAGGGATGGTGTTTTGGCTACGTAAAGAGCAGCAGTCAGAGGTTTAGTTCGTTGTTAAACATTGTTCAGATGTTATGCACATCTGTTGCACTTGGGCTATTATTCCTATGTACTGCAATGTGTGATGGACGTTTTAAAAAACATGAGATTAATGCCTGGAGAGGCAGTGCAAGGTTTCTAAATAGGGCTGCCAGCTTCTTCTGTCTATCGGTTGTGCAACAGATAGTCAGCTTGTGCACTTTTCACATTGTGGCATCTTCTCGTCAGGGGAAGACCGATGAGAGTAGGAGTCTATCAACATCTGGAGGGCTGTGGTCCTAGCAATTTGTAGCGGCTAATAACTTCAGAAAGGAAGCCAAATGTTGGTTCCAGCAGCGAAAACAAGGAATAAGTGGGAGGCAGTCAAGCCTTCAGAACAAAACAAAACCTTGAATTGCGTCCTGAGAGACACAACTGCGCTACTTGCTGACCCCGTACGAGAGAGCAATCTTGTTGAGTGATCTAAGGGAAAACAGATGTTTAGAAGAAAGCAATCAGAAAAAAAGAATAATTCATTGGTTAATTAGGAAGCATACATATGGAAACAGACAGAAAAGCCCTGACTTATAAGTGGTTTTAGCTTGGGATGCAAGCAAAATTATGCTTGAGATATTGCTGGTACATGGAGTGAATAAATAAACTGTCTCAGTCTCAGAGTTTTATAAAGACTCAAGAGTACCTTCTACTTGACAAGTATGGCTTCTCATACTATTAACCCAACAGGTCTTTTGGGTTCTTCTGAAAAATAGCTAAATGCCTATTGTCACATTAGTTTAAGCTCTGGGCTAGCTCAGATGGTAGAGCATGAGACTCTTAATCTCGGGGTTGTGGGTTTGAGACCCACTTTCCTGTATTGCAGGGGGTCGGGCTAGATGATTCTAGTGGTCCCAACGATTCTCTGAGGGTGTTTTTGTGTGTTTATTGCTTGGCCTATGCCACAAGGTCCGGTATCAAGGTCCAGTATCAGAAGAAACTGAATAAGTGCAGCCTGTACATATCTAAAGGTAAACTGACCCCTGACCATTAGGTCCAGTCGTGACCGACTCTGGGGTTGCGGCGCTCATCTTGCTTTATTGGCCGAGGGAGCCGGCGTACAGCTTCCAGGTCATGTGGCCAGCATGACTAAGCTGCTTCTGGCGAACCAGAGCAGTGCATGGAAACGCCATTTACCTTCCCACCAGAGCAGTACCTATTTATCTACTTGCACTTTGACGTGCTTTCGAACTGCTAGGTTGGCAGGAGCAGGGACAGAGCAACAGGAGCTCACCCCGCCGCAGGGATTCGACCTGCCAACCTTCTGATCAGCAAGCCCTAGGCTGTGTGGTTTATATCTACTCTGATGTAATTTCAGTTGTGTTCAGTAGGACTTAATCTTAGGTAAATGTGCATAAGGGACCAGCCTCTCTTTTCTTGCATTTGGGTTTTTGTATTTGTCTCGCTTGGTCCTTTATCCTTGGTTAACGTTAATTGTTTATATCCAAACCCGTCTGTTGAAATAAGTTCTTTTTTAAAAGCAGGTTAGAAAAAAAAACCAGTTTATTTAGTAGTATCATATAAATAACTTGTTACAAAAATTGATTTTCAAAAAAGGTAAATTCACTTCTTGTTGTGTATGTGTGAGAAATTACTGCTCGAACAAATGAAGCGGGGGAAACATTACATTGAACGAGAAATATAACAGGCAAGTAGGTCTGGGAAAGGGAAATCCACATCATGGGAAAAGGTGAAATAAAGAGAATTACACCAGAAGCATCAGGGAATCTTGGGGCACAATCCTCTCTGCATCGGAAGCAGGTCTCACCATCTCCAGAGAAGCTCACTCACAGGTAAGTGTGCACAGGATTGCAACGCTCATTATTCCAACTTGCTGTCTGATCCCTCTTGATTTAATCAGCGGAAAAGGAACCTGTGTCGACTTACGATCCAAAGCGGTGGTCATGGCTAGACTGAAAAAAATGTCCACAATTCTGCTTTGAGAGGCGAGCATCCTCCATTTTTATCTTATTTTGCTGCCGTGCCCATGTGCTGCAGCCATTGAGGCTGTATGGGTCTTAAAACAGCTTCAATGGCTGGAGGATGACCGGCATATGGGTTGAAATGAAGCTGATCAGCCCATTCTCCATTGAACTGGGAGATATAGAGGTGAGTGTCAGGGGTCCGATCTGTCTAGAAAACATCCCCCTCTGCTTTGGAATACCTTCCTCTTCTCCGCAGATGCACAGCAACGCTGGCAAGAAATGCATTCCGCACATGCTCAGAGGCACTGCAATATATTGTCGTTTCATGCCGTCAAAAGATTGAGGCCAATAGATCCCAGTGGTGATCCTTTGTCCACACCATGAGGGCAGCAGGATGTCTCCCTGGCTGGGATGCAGCTAAAACCAATTGTTCCCCTGTGCTAACTAGCCAGGGGTCCCATTCAGGCTTCCATCTCCTCCCCATCCCCCTTAAAAAAAAGGAAAGAAGTGCAAACAAAAATGGTCACATAGAAGGAACAGCATCTGCCCTATTTTATCCTTGGGCCTATTGGTTTCAATTAAAAGAAATCCGTACGGAAAAGGCCATTTATTTTGATGGGTTTTAAATGCGCAGATCACAATAGGCATTTGCCCAATTGATGTAGCCCCAGCAATATGTGGTTGAGATGCACGTTGCCATGAAAGCAGAAAAAAGCAAATCCCATCATAATTCAAATCACAGAATATGCAGTGTTTTGAAGAAGTTTTCTCTCTAAAAGTTTTGTTGGAATCAAAATAGCTTCATGTTTGCTGTGTGGTTCCTCCCCCCCTTTAATTGTTTGTACCTGAATGTCTAATGATCCTATACATTTTTAATAAACACTAAACTAAAAGATTTTAGAAAACTAAAAGCTTATAATAGAAAGTGTATCCGGATGTATTTACATAAATAGTGCAGTCTTGTAGGAAAGGGGTCTCTTGCTATATATGACACTGCCCTTCCCCCCATTTTTTGGCCTCCAATATATCTGGGAAGTTAGAAGACATATTTCTGAAACCTCTATGAAGTGCACATTAGATTTAAAACCTCACCAAATTTCTAGTTCCATGTGAAATTCCGTGGCACTTCTGCTTTCCTGGCCAACGCTAGGATGACCAAATGGCCGGGGTGAGGGTGGGGGAATTGATCTGGACCTGTGAAACAGCAGCTTGACCTTGAGAAATTGGTAGGTGAAGATAATCATGGCATACAGATGAACGTTGTCACCGAATGTCTGTGCAAATCAGGCTAGTCTTAAAGACACAAGAGCAAGAGTCAATAAAAAAGTTGGCAACCTGACTTGCTGCATCGATGCTCAGTCCGCCTTCCATGAGATCTTTTCTTACAATTTATTTTCTATTATCTTTCCCACATATGCCCTCAAACTTCTGCCTTCACCCCCGACAAAAAGTGTGTGTGTGTGTGTGTGTGTGTGTGTGTGTGTGTGTGTGTGTGTTAAACATCAATAGATAATTATGTCCTCTTTTGCTTTAAGGAGAATTTTGGATATACAGTTGTTGGATGAGACCTTCAGTATACTTTTGCAAAGTGTTGGTGCGTCAAAGATTGTCTCAGTGGTGCCTAAATTAATCTGCCAGTGCAGGGAATGTAAGAAATCAATAACATAAAAATAACAACTTGCTTCATTCACTGCTAATAATTATGCCAGCTACTGCATTTTCTTCTTTAGAAAGCCTTCAAGCTGCTAACAGCATCACGTATGATTTCAGTCACTGCTTTCTCCTTTCCCCCTTAATTCATTTACACACAAATCTCATAATAGCTACTTGGCTATTTCCATAATGCTTATCATTAGCAACTCTTTTTAATCAATATGTGTTTTCTCCCCTCTGCGCCTTGAGATCTCTCGGCAGTCGCTGAGCAAGTGATGGGTAATCACATTTTAAAAATTCAAAATAAGGGACTCTCTGGAGAACCATTATTTATCTCTTAACGGGTGGTGACATGACCCGGAAATAAATATTATGATCTAGAATGAGGGTCAACCCCACAAAATAAGCAATAGAATTTTTAGAGCAAGACATTTTAGTATGCATATGATGGCTCATTTATGTATTTATACTCAAGAGAGCTGATCTCTTCTCAAAAAGAAAGCAAACACCCCAGTCCTAACCTCAGCAGATTGACTAAGAAGTAAGCTCCACTCACTCCAAGGAAAGATGCTTAAGATCACAGTCTAAAATGTCTGTCATTCCAGATATGGCTCCTGGGGTCCTATCATCCCATGAGCAGAGTGAGTTAACCCAATTCATTCTGAGTTGACCAGACAAGACATTAAGATGATCAGGCTGAAATGCTGCAGGTACTGATTATATAGCCACTCTTTATTTCCTCTCCATGGGCTACCATGCAACCCCTATCAATGCCTACTCAGAAGTCCTATTGCGTTCATGGAGACTTGCTGTCCAGATAGGCATGTATAGAATTGCTTCCTTAGTCTGCAGTCCTAACCCCCTTTACTTGGCCGTCAACTCCCAGTTTCTGCCAATCACTGTTTCTTCAGCTACTTCATCAAATACAGCGTGAGAATATACTGTTGCAATTTCTGTTCTCATTACTCCATCATGGCACTCGAGACATGGAATCTTTGCTCACAGAATTTTGCTTTTCGTTGCACTTGGGGGTGGGTGGGAATATAAAGCCTTAGTCATATATCAACGAAGTGTGAAGTGATGCCAAACTAATGCTATTTATTAAAATAAATAAAAATAAAAACCCATGCTTGTAAATTGCACGGGTAGGAGAAAACCTTAGGTGATTAATGCATGGTATGTCAGCCTTCAGAGAACGCTGTAATTCATTTTTAAAATTCAGCTTGGCATCTTAATTTTGATGCCAGTATGTTAAATAGTTTATAGAATATCTATGCACAAGCTGCGGGTGACTTAGTGTCATTTTATTGACGAGGCGAAACACTTTGTCAATAAAATGCAAAGTTCTGGCGCGAATCGCCTGCTACTTAGTGTCACTGATTCCCGGGATGAGGGTTGCACGCTACTTAAGCCATCAAAGTGCCACAGCATTAGTGTTGATAATCCTGGCTAAATCAACTTAAGCCATCAAAGAGAATTTGCTACATCAGGAGAAAAGTACAATCAACACTTGTTCATACAATCCACTCAACCTTTTAAGCCTTGGTGGCGCATTTGACACGGTGCCATTTTAAGGCAAAACCAGTTTCTATGGTCTGTTCAATACTCAAGATGGTGCTGCGGCCAACCACCGCGTCCAGCCGCTCTCAATTCCAAAAGAGCTTTCAAATGTTCCCGTTGGCGTTCTCACTCCAGAAACTGTCAGCAATCATTCCTGTCTCCTGCCCTGCTTGCTTTTGGGGAACATCACATATGGCAGGGGTGGGAAATGTAGCTGGACTACAACTCCCAACAGGGCTGACCACTGGGAGTCCCATGTCATCTAGAGAGTTCCTGACATAGGGTAATGTTTGCCAGGTCTGGTGTCATTGGCCTTTCATCATTTCCTGTAAAAGGAGGCAGGAAGAGGTCCCAGCAAGATGGATAGCAGACAGTGGTCGGAGTTCAGTCTCCCATAAAACACTTGGTTTGTGCCTTCTGTTTCACCCATTTAGAATCATAGAATCGTAGAGTTGGAAGAGACCACAAGGGCCATCCAGTCCAACCCCCTGCCAAGCAGGAAACACCATCAAAGCATTCCTGACAGGTGGCTGTCAAGCCTCTGCTTAAAGACCTCCAAAGAAGGAGACTCCACCACACTCCTTGGCAGCAAATTCCACTGTCGAACAGCTCTTACGGTCAGGAAGTTCTTCCTAATGTTTAGGTGGAATCTTCTTTCTTGTAGTTTGAATCCATTGCTCCGTGTCCTCTTCTCAGGAGCAGCAGAAAACAACTTTTACAAGCAATTTAATTGCTTGTAATTTCTGTCAGCTCCTTTCACAAGCCTTGAGTTTTGCCTGGCCCTGACCTCTGCTTGCTATTGTTTCTCATTGTACTGCCAGTCCTGATGTCCAGATTTTACATCTTGAGAGTCATCTAATCCAACCCCCTACAAGGCAAGAATCTCAACCAAAGCATCCATGACAGATGGCCATCCAACCTCTGCTTAAAAACCTCCAATGAAGGAGAGAAAATTAATTGCTAAATTCTCCCAAGTTTAGATAAACGGAGCTTTTATTTGAGAAGGCATTGGGAATTCGGATGGGCTTTCTGAATTGCAAAATGCAAAGCCCTTCTATCGTTTTCAGCACTGATCTACTCTTCCTCATAGAATAGGGCAAACTTTTGGACTGGTCTTCAAAGCGACCTCGCTTAATTTTGCTCCTAATAATTGCTGTTTCATTTCAATCCATAACGAAGCACTTTGCATTTTAAAACTACTGCATTGAAAGCTTTCATAAAGCATCGCTAAATTTCTCGTTTAGTCAACTTATTCGCGGCTGTGTATTTTATGCACACAAACTTTTAAGATATTACAAAGTAAAATAAATCTGAAATGGCATCTAGAGGGTTCCTTCTGCATCTTGTATACTGTACAATATAAGGAGGCAGCTTCAGACCTGATTGAGGACTGAACCTGCTAATCTATGATTCTTGTACTTATATCTTAAAGTCAGAAGATTGACAATAGCTTTCAAGAGACCTGGATGAGGTTTAAGATAGGTTTCACTTCTAGTGTATAAGCATTTCTTTTGTTGTATTGTTGTCTTTGGTGAAACTGGCTTAGTGGGTTTTTAGAAACAATCCCCCCCCCCATAAATAAAAATCGCCAAGTGGAATGAATGTGAAATCTGTTTGGGAACCAAGAGAAAATGTTTCCTACACTTTCCATCTGGGATCTTTGTCACAGTAAAGATTTGCATCTATGGCAGTTCTTGCACCATATTCTTTTAAGATGCTAGTACAGTGGTACCTCGGTTTACGAACTTAATCCGTTCCGGAAGTCCGTTCTTAAACCAAAACTGTTCTTAAACCGAGGCGCGCTTTCCCTAATGAGGCCTCCCGCCGCCGGTGCCCTTCCACCGTTCGGATTCCGTTCTTAGACCGAGGTAAAGTTCGCAAACTGGGACTCTTCTTCCAGTTTTGTAAACCGAATAGTTCGTAAACAGGGCTGTTCTTAAACCGAGGTACCACTGTACACAAATGTAACCTCAGAACTGTACCTCTGTCCTTTGGCAAATAAATATTGGGTTGCGGGGGATTGGTAGCATTGTAAGCACAATATTTTAGGATTACCATCCTCGAGATGTAGCTGAATTGGAGAAATCTAACCATACCTATCATGGGTCCATGGCTTAAATTCTTAGGTACATGTAGAGTGCAATCCTATACACACTTATCCGGGACTGTGGTAAGACTGACTTGAACTCAGTTGCTTCTGAGTAGATATGCAGGACTATACTGTTAAACTGACTTTCTGTGATAATGATTTAGTACCTTCAGTGCAGCATAACAGGACGGACCTGCTCTTACATCTGTCTGAGGTCCCTTGCAAAGTTCCCGGCAGCAGTTCTAGTGACAGATAAGGCCTTTTCTGGATGCTTTTTACAAACCACATACGGGTGAGAGCTGTGCTATTCTCCATCACTCTCTTTCCACACTCCACCTGCCTCCCAATCTGGCAGGTACTACTGTGGCTCCGACAGATACTTTAGCCAGGATCTACACAGCTGGAAGGAAGCCCGATGAACAATTAGTGGCACCCTTTACCCAAAGAATTTTGAATCTCCTCCTGCCTATATACATCGGCTGTACTCTAAGCACTCTAACGTTAACTATTCTAAACAAAAAGCGCAAGTCATAAAATCATGTGAAACTACGTAATTATTGTAGTTAATTAATTAAGAGAGTGTCTACTATAATGCAAAAATATGACAAATTATTAAAATTATTGTTTAAAATGCTGCCATTAGCTAAAGCAAAGAGCTCTTGAAGTCAGCTCGAATGCTGTTAGCTTTGTTGGCCATGTCGTCCACACCAAGTGAATGACCAAGCCATTCTGCCAGAGCTCTGCAAAGGATGTTCGAGTATTTGACATCGGCCGAAGCTCTCCTATTTATCTCAGAAATATATTTCTGCTTAATTAGCTTCAACCAACTATAGTGTCAGCTCCGGATCCTTGCTCTCTCTTTCTTTTCTGATTGGCTCTTAAAGCTGACGTGGTTATCTTGGGTCCCATCCCAGCTGACAAAAGTAAACAGAGAGATCTCCATCCTTCAAAACGTTTGGCACTGTCCTGGACACCACCTCCATGAAAACCCACCTTTGATGCTCCTCACAATCAATGTGCATGCCCACCAAGGCTGCTGTCTGGCTTAACAGCGGTAGCTGAGTCATGCATTCAGTCCTCCCCCTCCATGCGCCAACACTGGTCCATGCTGAAACGAATGACCAGGCTCTCGCTGATTTTTGCAAGGTGGAGATTGTACCAGAAGTGACCTTTCTGCTTGCTGGCTTGCCCCTGTTATCATTGCTGCTACCCCTTTCTCCTCCTCCTCCACCTCTTGTTGGGAAACAAAGGATTGTATTCTACTAAGTCATACTCAGAGTAGGCCCACTGAAATCTGTGGGTTGTATGCAATGGAGTAGATCCATTGAAATCAATGAACCTAAGGTAGCCGTGTTTGTGAGCTTCAATGGGCTTAACTCTGAGTAAGGCTAGCACAGGGTATAACCCCATTACCTTAACTTCCAGCTTAGGCCCGTTGATTTCCATGGGTCTACTCTTGAGTATGACTTAGCTGGGTGTAATACAACATCCCTGGCTGCCACATCCTTCCCAGGCACTCAGGAGCAGAATTCTTTGCTTCAATGGGAGGAGGGAACAGCAATGGCCAGGCAAGCAAGGAAGCAGGGAGAGGGGTAAGACAGTTAGCTTTCAATCTGCTGGTATGCTTAGGAACGGAACAATATAAAATGGAACTCACCGAATATACACAGGGAGCTCTCTTTATGTGTTATGGGTTGGATGCAGATTAACACGTCTGAATCCAACTCCATGTGCATTTTCAACCTTATGCCTCTTCCTTCCTTGATACATGTCAGAAGTAATCAACGTGGTGTCTTCCAGATTTCGCTGGACTACAACTCCCATCATCCTTGGTTATGTTGTCTGGAGTTGATGTGAGTTGGAGTCTAAAATCTAGAAGCCACCACTTTTGGCTATCCCTGATATATATTACTGAACACACGCTATTTGGTTGGTCGGTTTCCAGGAACACAATATTTCAAATATTGTGTCATTTCTGGTGCACTGTTACGGTCACACACAACGAACCTAGTAAGTCCCCCCCCACCCCACCTTCTTCCCCATCTCTTGATTGTCCACCACCATTTTAATACTTTGAACCAAGTGACCAGTTCAAAACCGACACTGGTGCTTGAATGGCCACTAGATCCTTTTAAATATCCCTTGCCGGCAGATTGTGGCTTTTAAAAGAGCTACACCCCCCTTTCTTTCGCTATAATACTTAAGCTAAGCCACAACGCTTCCTTACAATGGGGTGTTTCAAGACATAATCTGCGGAAAACATGTCTTGAGCTGCGTAATTAAAATACAGTGAGATTATTTGGTGAAATATAACAGTAAGATAATCCAATTTAGAAGATAAAGTAGAACAAGTTAAAACCGTTATTCCGTCTCCATTGTCCCTCCATCTCCCTGCCATTCTGCCTCTTTGACAGTTTTGGTATACAGGGTGCACAGAAAATAAGGAAGTTTTCTTCCCCACCCCCCTCCACCCACCACATTATTTGCCTCTTGGATGCTCAAATTATATTTGGAGGGTCGGAGGGGATGACATTGGATCCACAAAGACTGCAGTCACGGAAACTATTCGAACGGGTAGAGGACCCTTTCAAATAACTGTGGATAAATAGAAAGACGTAGCAATGCCACACATTTCAATGCTGTTTCTTGAAAATGGGAAAAAAGGCAACGTATTAAGAGTCTTTGTCGCTGTCCGCTCCGCCGTACATGTCAGCCAACTTTTTAAACCGCGGACCCCAGTCACTGAGGTAATCATAGTCCTGGTCTCCATCCGTGGTCACCGACTCCAAGGAGCTGAGGGACTCTGCCACAGAGCCGTTGCCTTCGTATGCGTAGGTTGCTAATGAGTCATAAGGGGGCGCTGTTGGATCCGAATCATTCTCCTTTAACCTTTGGCTAATGAAATCTCTGACGTCGGTGTTATCCCGCGCCACTGGAGTCCGGCGCGGCACGAAAAGCGCTTCTGGCACAATGTCTCGTCGCAGTTTATTGTCTTCTATGGCTTCAGGGTTCCGCAGCGTGCCAATATCAAACGCTTGGGTGTCTTCCTCTCCGCCACCTTCGTCATTGTAACTGACAATGTTGTCTCGGATGTCCTCTTTGGAAATGATCAAAGGCTCTTTCTTCCGTTGACGTCTCAAGGCTGCAAACAGCACCACTGTAACTGGAAAGAAAAACAAGAAGCAGCGTCGGTGAATGCTGAGGAGGAGTTCATTTGCCGCCCAATTAAGAACAGAAATAGAATCGGCAATATATGTGTTGCTCGAACGTTGTCTTTTATAAGAAACTCTGTCAAACTGCCCACTCCAAATCCACAGTCTCACACTGCAGCCAATCCTACTCTGAACACTGGGGGTTGCAGGGAGGGTAAATATTAGGAGGAAACCAGATTTCAAGCTCGAAGGAAGATGAAGAGCAGTAGACGTTGCTTTGGGGGGTTTGTTTTTGTTTTACTTTGTGCAGCGTGGAAATGATCCTTATGAAATCACAAGTGCAATTTCAAGGCACATAGAAAGAAAAGAAAAGAAAAAATGGTCTCTTAAAATGACTAATGCCAAATGCCAGAAATGCTTTGGAATTTATTTAAGGGAACGCCCTGAGACCTCCGGGTATAGGGTGGTATCTTAATAATAATAATAATAATAATAATAATAATAATAATAGAATACATGCACACACAGAGAGCAAGAGAGTACACCTTTTCAGATGAAATGCCACATTAGCCATATTATAGGTGAAAAAAGTAAAAATTTGATTCCCCCCCCCCATCCTTGAGAAAACAATAAGGAACATGTGTTGCAATTCATAATTTTAATCCACCTCGTTATACAGCATACAGTCATACTTCGGGTTACGAATGCTGCGGGTTGCGCGTTTTCAGGTGGCGGACCGCGCTGAACCCAGAAGTACCGGAACGGGTTACTTCCGGATTTCGGCGCTCGCACATGCGCAGAATCAAAAAATGACATCACGCACATGTGCAGAAGCGCATCACCCCCATGCGCAGATGCGGCGCTTCAGGCTGCGAACGCTGCGGGTTGCGAATGTGCCTCCTGCAAGGATCATGTTCGCAACCCAAGGTATGACTGTACAAGGATATAGATAGATAAATAAATATGACCAGTAAATAAAGTTCTTTTAAAAAGGCATCAAGTTATTTTTATGAAAATACTGCCCTTTCTAAATGTTCCGAAACCACACAGAAAGAAAGGGGAACGTTTTTTAAGAGCCAGGGAAAATGATGAGGAAACAAACAAAAAGGAAAGGAAAGGAAAGGAAAGGAAAGGAAGGAAGGAAGGAAGGAAGGAAGGAAGGAAGGAAGGAAGGAAGGAAGGAAGGAAGGAGCTTCCAGATGTGTTCAGGGCTGCATAAGATGGGAACAGAGGGCAGAGGTGCCCTGGGACTGCTATCATGTATCCACTATAAATTCTAAACCATCCACCAAATTGCCTTCGCTAAACATTGTGCTCTGTGTTATCCAGTACACAACAGCTCAAAATCCCAGAGCTGATTTGTTTTTGTTTTTTTATTCTGCCTCGCTAATGTCATTATGAATGAGATTTCACTAAAAAGAAATTAATATTCAAATTGGATTTGTGCAAACCACTGACTCATCTCCAAATATAACCCTGCTCTTGATGCTCAGTTTCTCTTCTGAAGTGAACTTGTAAAATAAGCCCTCCTAATGCTCAACAAAATGTTAAAATAAATGTAAAGCTGAGCTGTTTTTTTCCCTCCCTGCTACCCTCAGCAGTTCTTAGCATTATCTGGGATTTTGCAATAAATAGGCTAGGCTTTCTTGGGCTGGAAGTGAAATCCGCCATGCAGCTGAGGGGGTGGGGGAAACAGCAAAAAATAAAAAACAAATCTGCCTTTTGTCGCTGCTAAAAATGGAAATTGTAGTTCCATTCTTTCCGTGCCTTTGTTTCACATAGTGTTGAGATTGCCTAAACAAAGCACAAAAGCGGATTGAGAAAGATACAAAGCTGTTTAATTGAAAGCCTGTGAATACTCCACCCTCCTTCCACTTCAGGGCTACAGGTACGCCTGGGACCCAAACAACGGTTGTTTCCAATCCAAACACTACCGACAAATTACTTTCTGCACAGCTCAACAAGGTGATTCCCCAAACCTGACCTGTCTTCCCTAATGCCCTCTGATAGAGCCCAAAGAGTTGCTCCTTCAAGTAAATAAATAAAAATAATTACTGTATTTTTCGCTCCATAATGCGCCCTGGACCATAACGCGCACCTCGTTTTTAGAGGAGGAAAACCAGAAAAATATTCTTCTGCTGAAAAATATTCTCAGGGGAGCGTCAGAGGCGGGCAGCAGCAGAAGCGGCGCCCAGTGCCTTCGCTCCATAACGCGCACAGATTTTCCCCCTTCCTTTTTAGGAGGAAAAAAGTGTGCATTATGGAGCGAAAAATACGGTAGCTAAAAGTAGAAATGGGCAACGCTTACTGAGTGTTCCCAGGGGGGGAAACTTCATCAGAAAATAAGAGGAATTTGAGAAGGAAGTGCTGAAAAGCTTATCAGCAAATTTGAGGAAACTTGTTTTAGTTTAGATTTAAAAAGAAAAAGAAAAAGATGAAAAATGGCGTGTTCTTTGTAGTTTCGCAAAAGAGACCCGTCAACCACACGAAAGGCGGTCGCTGATTTTGTTATTTAACTTCCCAGTCTTCAAATGACTGAAGATTTTGACTGAGGGCTTGGGGTGAATAGAAAGCAATTTTGAGGCATCTTCTTCCGAATCTGCTAGATGGGGGCCAGGCAGAGGATGATGGCAGGTGGGTGTCCTGCCCCCCTAATCTAAATCCTGACTGTGCCCATGACTACAGTGTTAAATCCCCATGGCTTTGTTAATGTGTAGCACACAGGCATGCTCCATCCATGGACACGGTGGGCTTCTCTCTGCACCTCCCGCAATTCAAGCGACTCCTTTACCTAGCAGTATAATGATGCAGAGGAGAATCGCGATCAGAGCGCCTGTGCTGAGGCCGGTTGGATGGATCAGCGCTTCGGCGTTACAGGAGAGCATTTTCCCTCTCTGGTCGCAGGCGCACACTCGGATGGTCACGGTTTCCGTGCTGCTCTGAATCGGGTAGTCGTTGTCCGATATTACCACGGGCAGGAGGTAGATATTCATCTCGTGTCTGTTATACCGGGTTCTCTTTGTGTAGATCGCGGCTGTGTTATCTGGAGAGAAACACGAGCATTGTAAGCAGCATGTTCATTCTGAAAGTCCCCCAACCCAAAAGAAAATGAAGCGGATAGACAAACATTACCTCTGTTGTCCTGAAGGGTGAAATTGGAGCTGCTGGCTACTTCGGGAGCCAGCGAGAAGGAAAATTTGTGTCCGCCGAAAGAGTCGTCTTTGTCAACGGCACTTAAGGTCTGTATGAGCTAAAAAATGGACAATGGCGTTATTGTATTACCATCGCTGTGGCAGCCAGGCTCTTTGACACCAAGACCTTGTTCACACCTTATTATTCCATAAATAACCTTAGAGCAATGAATTCGAAGCAGAGTGCCAATCAGATAGCAGCGGTTGAGCTTTCCAGCAAAGAAAAGCTGTTCTCTAAGAGTTGCTCAGGAATACGTGTTTCATACAGGGATTTTCTACCAGCTCCATCTGGTATGCAGGCTGAGACCCTACCTACCCACAGACTGTCTCACCAGAGTGGTGCATGCTCTGGTTATCTCCCACTTGGACTACTGCAATGCGCTCTGTGGGGCTACCTTTGAAGGTGACCCAGAAACTACAACTAATCCAGAATGCGGCAGCCAGACTGGTGACTGGGAGTGGCTGCCGAGACCACGTAACACCGGTCCTGAAAGACCTACATTGGCTACCAGTACGTTTCCGAGCACAATTCAAAGTGTTGGTGCTAACCTTTAAAGCCCCAAATGGCCTCAGCCCAGTATACCTGAAGGAGCGTCTCCACCCCCATCGTTCAGCCTGGACACTGAGGTCCAGAGCCAAGGGCCTTCTGGAGGTTCCCTCACTGCAAGAAGTGAGGTTACAGGGAACCAGACAGAGGGCCTTCTTGGCAGTGGCACCCACCCTGAGGAACACCCTCCCATCAGATGTCAAGGAAATAAACAACTATCTGACTTTTAGAAGATATCTGAAGGCAGCCCTGTTTAGGGAAGTTTTTGATGTTTGAAGTTTTATTCTCTTTTTAGTGTTCTGTTGGGAGCCGCCCAGGGTGGCTTGGGAAACCTAGCCTGATCGGTGGGGTATAATAATAATACTACTACTACTAATAATAATAATTATTATTATTATTTCTGTTTTAATGAAGTGGCGACCGAGTGGAAGATTTACGGTAAGTTACCTCCACCATGTTTCTGGGCTGCCTGCAAAGGAAGGGAAGGCTACATTTGCCACAGGGAGGTATCTATTCACATCACTGCAGGGGATAGGCTCACCTCTACAGTCCTCTTCATATGTTCAAAAGAATGTCCATGAACATAAAGAAAATGTCTAGGGGGAACAAGTGTCCAGGTGCACAAGCCCTGTGTCTGTTGGGTATGTCACGGCCTAATAATGGCCCACCGTTTTTCCTAGATGCTAAATGTACTGTAGTGACTCATTAGTATTCATTGTTGACCAGAAGGTTCCAGGCTGCCTGAGCCCTCCTTATATAGCTGCATGCAGGTATGAGAATCAGTCAGTCTTTCTATCGTTTTCAAGCCATGTAGTTCCCTGGCGTCTCTCCTTACTGTTTTTTGAAGCTATGCACCCAGCCAGAGATCTGACTGAGGACTTGTAACCGCTAAGCTTACTGAAATGCTCCTTTGCTGAAGGAGCGAGCTGTTCGTGTGATTCATTTGCTGCCAACGCCTTACTCAGCCGAACACTTTACATGCCCTGAGAGGCTAGGCATGCATACCAGGAAAGTCCTGGGGGCGCCAGGACCCTAATCCTGACAGGGTATACCTTAGGGTCGCCATATTTCAAAAGGTGAAAATCCAAACACAAAAGTTGTTGATTTCCCATCCCCCCGGCAAAGTTGTTGAGCTTCTTTTTGCAAAATCTCAAAAAAAAAGAAAAAAAAAAAGAAAAATCGCCAAAAACCACACTACCGACAGGAGTTGCCATACGTTCGCATTTCCCTGGACATTTCAGTGATTTCCACCTGGATACAGTTCTCAATGGCCAAATCCCAGCTATGTCTGGGAAATTCCGGACATAGGGCAAACCTATTATACCTGTTCCTCTCCAACCATCCCATGTTGAGAGAGATGGGCTAAAGGGGGTTTCTGTGCTCAGCTGAATGAGCTTACAAGCCACCTCATGACTGGGAAACCTGGTAGGTTTCTAAATGCACTCCGTGGAACACATTTAGAAGCCCCCTTCAAACTTTGCTATTCAACTTGACAAGGTTGGGGATTGGAGTGAACAGAGATAGGGATCTTTGGGGTGGAGATGGTGATACTTTAGGGGGAAAACTCCATCCCGTATCTTTACCCCATCCTGACTGCTTTTTAATAATCATATTTATGAATATACAGACTGCCTTTCTTCTGGGGCACAGAATGCCCAGGCAATCTGCCATACACCCAACTGGTGAATTGTCTCCCGGGCTGTAGGGCATGGTGAACTGGGGTAAAGCGTGTTCTCCTTCACGGAGAGCACGTGTTGCGGTGGGGGCCAGCAAGTCACCCCTCTGGTGCTGGGCGGGATCGTATGGATGGCCACTGTTGTGATTGGACCCTGGGTGTTGTTGGGGAGAATTGTATGTTGCAATTTATTGATGGACAGCCCAGCGGATATATATTGGTGGGTTTGCAACGTGATTCCCCTCTTGGCTGCGTGCTTCTGATCACCCGCCCTCCCTCCCTATATTTTAGGCCTCTGCGTTGACATTGCTATGCCTGTCATGGGGTCGTCTGCTGTTGGGGCAAGGGCCTGGTAGGAATTTTTCCATTTGGCTGATTGGCTGGTGCCATCTGGTTTTCGCCTACTGTGTAGCAAATAGTCACAACTTGTAAGGTTGGCGGTTAGGCATTGGTTATTATGTTGGTTGGAGGAGGGGTAATGATTGACTGTGTCTGCCCCTCCAATTGTTGCTGGTGTTAGGGGAATTCCGTTAAAGGAATCCAGGGGCTTGATGCTTTTTGTCCGAACCCCCGGTCGGGGGCTAGGGCCGTGCAAGAGCCCTGGGAGCCTGAGGGGAGAGGGGAGGGTCAGACCACCCGGCTCCCTTTATCTCTCCAGAGCGTTTTCCCCTTACTGACGGTCATCTGTTCTGTCCCCTGTGGGACAGATAGTCTTAACCAATGCCTAAGCAACCACTCACATTGTTTGTATTTTAATAAAGTTGTGGCCAAAATCATGCCAAAAACCAAAACTAAAATTCTGACTGATGTGTGTATTATTTGAGGGGTGGTTTGGGGACCTTGACACACAACTACAAAGGGCTTTACATCCCCAAACATCAGAGTATGTTGAGTGGTTCTTTTCAGTCCATTAAAAAGAAGACCCCAATCACCTGTCTCATTCCCCACCCAGACCTTGCAAATACTTAGTCAGGTGGCAGCAGGGCTAATTTCAAATATGTGCCTTTCGTATCAAACCTGCAAGGGATTCATCCAGAGAAGCATTAAACAGAGCAAATTAAAGGGAAACATGGGGCCGGCAAACTGAAGTTCAAGAAGGAGCCGCGCTGAACTCTGTGACATGCAATGCTGCCTCACATCAGCTCCTAAGGGAATGCCAGGCGCAAGCCGATGCAAGATAGTCATGTTCTCATTTCACTTAGCATCACTGTCAGCTCCTTCACAATGCATGGTGCCAGCTCACAGGCACAATGCTGTTGCCACCATAACACAGACCACGTCTATAAACCTCGTACTTATTCGTTACAAAGCACAAACCGCACACCTGCTCGGCCTTTGCGTTTTCGCAGACGAAGGTTTCATAAAACATGGCAAACTCCGGGGCGTTGTCATTCACGTCCAGGACTTTAATAAACACTGGGATGCGGCTGCTTTCCTTCGGGTTGTCTGTAGTGACACAAAGAGAAAGCCAGTGAAAACATTTTAGCAATGAGTTTGACTCCCAACTGCCTTGTTTGGAGCAATACATTCACAAGGCTAATGCAAGCAATGAGCGACATTTTTTTGCGTGCACAATTTATTTCTGCAAGTTAAGGATATTTCCAGGTACAATCAGAATACATCTCTAACTGCCTCCTAAACCAAAGGTAGGAATTCTATGCTCATTTTTATCTCCTTCGATCCTCTCCCGCTTTCATATCCATCCGGCTTTATAAAATTCCGCCAAGCAGACCACCAGAAGCCCCCACAGAGGTCTTTACATTTGAAATTTGATCTGTCACTCTTGCGTGGCCGACCATCAAATATTACTGCATGGAAAAAGCCCTTCAGCTGTGAATCTTATGATTCAACTGTTAAATATGTGTGGCTGACTAATATAAGATCTGTACAAGCAGATAAGGGAAGGAAGGAAGGAAGGAAGGAAGGAAGGAAGGAAGGAAGGAAGGAAGGAAGGAAGGAAGGAAAACTTTTGTTGATTTCAAGTCCCAAGTTATCCACAATAAGCTTCTGGAAAGGCACAGAATAAGTAGCAGTGAGAGAGATGCGTTATTGTTAGAGCCTCTCTCTCTCTTTCAATTAGAGATCCTTTTTGAATTGAAATATATTTAAGCTGAAATATAGGCAAAGGGCTCTTTTTAAGGCTGTGTATGCACTATAGACTATACTTTGAAAGCACACTCTAAGCACTTTCTTTCCCTCAAGGAATTCTGGGTGCTGTAGTTTACCCCTCACAGAGCTAAAATTCCCAGCAACCCTTAACAAACTACAATGCCCATAGTTCTTTGAGGGACAGAATGTGCTTCAAGTGTCTTTGAAAGGAATGCTGCATCTACAGACCCCCTTTCCCCTGTATGAATAGCAGAAGAGCCATTAGCAGAACTTTCCCCTTGTCGTCTACTTTAGCCCCACAATTCCTATACATGCAGCGTAAAACAGAAGATAGAGTGGACTACATCACTTCAAGATATGGATTATGTACATGCCATTTTTTACTGTTCCCACCTATATTAAAAAAGCCGATTTGTGCATATTAAGGAGAAGAAGCATCAGGTACCATGCCAGAGAGACATTCCAGTCCAACCTAGTTTTTTTGTTTTTTTTCATTTGCAGGTGGTGGTTGTTTTAAAATGAAGGGGAGCATTCAACACTGGCATCCCCATCTGTAGTCTGAAGTGGTGCAGCCCATGGAGTTCTGCACCTTCATGCTGTTTGGACCTGGCCTAAGAGGCAGGCAGAGGACTCTTCTTAAAGGACCGAGGTGCATCTTGTGAAAATCTGTGACACTAGGAGCCATTGAGCTCCTGGGAGGCCAGTTGCCTATCTAGCTTAGGGCTCCTCTGCTCCCAAATTCCTCCCCTGCCTCTGACATGCCTCTAGTCTTTCCAGAAGCATTGAGCCTGATGAAATCCACACTCCCTCCCACCAGTCGCAGGGTCACCCTATGTCAGTGATGCCACTGTATTTTTCCATCAGTAGTATTCTTCAGGCTCGATGATTCACAGGGGAAAGGGCAGGCTGCGCTGAGCTCCAGAGTGAGAAAGATTGAGAGAGGTTTGGTTAGGAAGTGCAGGGTATGCTTTTTTGATAGCCTTATCCTCCACAAATTTGTCTAATCCTCTTTCAAAGCAATCCAAGTTGGTGGCCGTCATTTCCTCCTATGGGAGCAAGTTCCAAAGTTTAACTATGGAGGAAGCACTTTCTTTTATCCATCCCGAATCTTCCAGCATTCAACTTGACTGGATGTCCACAGGTTCTAGCATTATGCTATACAGTGGTACCTCAGGTATGTTCTTTTTAAATTTTTTAAATTATTTATTTATTAAAGATTTTCTTGATTTACAAAGGTGTGTGCAATGTCTCCCTCGTATTTTTTCCATGTAACATTTTTGCAGATCAGTTTCATTTGTTGAGACATTAGGAAGAAAAGGGGGGAAGGAGGTGGGTGGGGTGGGGGATGGGTGGGGTGGGGTGACGATGTTTCTATTTTACTTGATATATGTAGGGTTTGGTGTCAGCGTTGTTTGTGCAGGTTCTCTGTTGTTCGCTTGTGCTCCTTTGGCGGCGAGAGAGGTTGGGGTTGGCGTAGGGTGTGATTGCTCATTTGTGGTTGGCTGTGGTGGTCTTTGGTTTCCTGTGTGAGTGGGGTGGGTGGGTGTTTTTGGTCAACCTGAAACTGTTCTGAACCGGAGGTACCACTTTAGCTAATGGGGCCTCCCGCTGCCACTGCGCCACTTCTGTTCTCATCCTGAAGCAAAGTTCTTAACCCGAGGTACTATTTCTGGGTTAGTGGAGTCTGTAACCTGAAGCGTCTGTATCCCGAGGTACCACTGTACCCCCTTTCTTAGGAGTTGCTCCACACACCCTTAAATCGTTTTTTGGAACCTTTTCCCAAACTTTTTCCAACTCTACAATATCCTTTTTGAGGTGAGGCGACCAGAACTGTACATCATTTTCCAAACACGGTCGTGCCGCAGTTTTGTATAACAGCATTATGATATTGGCAGTTTTATTTCCAATTCCTTTTCTCACTCTCCCTAGCATTGAATTTGCCTTTTCCACAGCTGCTGCACACTGAGTCGATGTCTTCGTCGAGCAATCTACTATGACCCCAAGGTCTCATTGCTGGTCAGTCACTGCCAGTTCATATTGTCCAAGACATATTGTCTCTTTAGACACAATTGTTTGGGCCTCCTATAGTTCACCCTGCCTGGGTGGAAGAGAAAAGGGTTAATAGGGGGTGTGATGACAGTATTACTGGATCGTTTGGGCCACAACTGGCCTACCTTACAAGACGGTTGTGCAAGGAAGGGCATGAGCAGGCTCTTCTAGCTTCCCCCTTCCATTACAGAAGGGATGGGGCATACAGCATTGAATTCCCTCTTTGAACCTCAGAGTTCTTTCTCTCTGCCCTGGGAGAGGGTAATCTGATGCTTCCTAAGGCCCCCCCCCCCCCAGAATGGCTTCCCGGGGACAACGGAATTGCAGAATAAACATGTCAAGTGAAGGTTTTTCTTTGCACAGCCTTAACGGCCGCGAATCTGAAAGCGGCAACATTTTTACACATAGAGTTGAAGTCAATAGGAGAAACTTGCTTAGAAATGCAAAATCAATATTCTCTCCCACAAGCAAGCAATCTGTTCTTGGGCGATAACTATCAGGAACACCACTTTCCAATATGCTTACGCAAACTTTCAGCTCCGTTGCTCTTTATCTCTTCCTCATCCCTCCCAAGTTCTTTTTCTTCAATGAATAAATTGCTTAACTTTGTTCTCTTCAGTATAACCTAATTGTCACCTGGTTCTTTCTTTTTCTTAGTGGGAAGTGTTACTATACGGAGCAGGCAGCTCCCTTCCTCTCGCTGCATTATGCAAACACACACATTTCTTAGTTATTCATGTAGCATCTATCAAACCAAAGACTGAAATCCTAAATTTCTCTTGATCTTGGCTTTGAAGTGCTTTCTGTGGTGCACTTGCTGTTTCACCTTTCATAGCTTTCAGGTGTGGAAAATTCATCATTCAAAACAACTTCAGAACTCTCGTCTGCAAGGCAGCTGCATACTGAACAACTTGAATCCCACTTCTGCATCCGTCCCTGATTTCCTTGGGCTCGTGAGTAAGTCAAGGTGGCCCAACAAAGAGGCATATGTTTGTCGGGAGTATGCATTACAATAACCATGAAAATATTCCTCCTTTGCTGAGGGTCCCTCTGTAACCCCTAAAATATAGAGATATTTAGCAGCTATGGAGCTTCTGGCTGGCATCAATCTGCCTCGGGAGACGAAGGAGGAGTGCGTCTCTGGGAGTGAAGTCAAACCGTTGGAAGGTTACAGCGGCTGCTGTAGAGACAGATATCGGAGAGACATGTTTTGTTGCAGCTGGGGCAGATGAAGGTGTCTGGTTGTGCTGCTGCAGATGTTTCTCCTCTCTGCGTTCCTCCCAGCGGTCATTCCTCCTTTGGCCACTGTTATGGAAGCACAACCTGTCTCCAGGCACTGCAGTCATCTGCAAGGGATTGCCACACGGCAGGGTTGATGTTGTCACATTTGCAGACGTCTTTGTAGCACAGAGTTGGTCTGCCAATGGGCCTGGTGCCTGAAGCCAGCTCCTGGCAGAGCACATCCTTGGGTATCCCGCCATCTTCCATTCTGTGGACATGAACAAGCCGGTGTAGACGTCACTGAGACAGGAGTGTGTCCATGCTGGGAATGTGGGCTTGGGAGAGGACATCTTTGTTCAGAACTCTGTCCTGCCATGTGATGCCCAGAATCTTCCTGATGGAAGGCATCGAGGCATCCTTCCTAGCAGTTGCAAATTGCCCATGACTCACTTAACCTTCATATTTCAAATCACTAGAGCAAGTATGGGGCCTCATCATCTAATGGTGGAGCACCATATTCTATATTTTATTGGCTGAGCAGCTTATGGTCATATTCCTGTGGCACCTGTAACATCCACAGATGCCTTGTTTGGACAAGGGGCACCCAACATCTGCAAAAACTTCAGCTGTCTCTCAAGGATGCAGTCCTCAGCATACTTGTTCTTAGCTACTATACCACACTGGCTGGCTGTGTAATCGGCCATAAACATAGGTGCTCTTTACATGTCACCCCAGCACCATGAGAAAGATCCATGCCATATGTTGGGTCCATGTGGTTAAAACAGCACTGTGGTACAAACTCAGAGAAAAGTAGTTCCGATGCATAGGAAGCAGCATGGTATGACAATTTCAGAGAATAATGAGTCCATTAACATCTTTTGGACCATCTTACAAATTAGCAGTAGATAGCTGAAGACTAAGAACTTACTATCCTGGAGGAAGCATTGATAAAAATAAAAAAGAGATGTCTGGCTGACCTCCTCTTTGCAATTTAAGAAACTACTAAAAACTCATTTGCTCTCTCTCTCTCTCTCTTCCCTTCCTTACTTGTACGCTAATTATAGCCTGTGTTTTACTCATTGTTTGTTTCACTTAGCTAGTGCACAGTTTTTCTCTTCCCCTTAAGTCCCTTTGTTTCACATTCTTTAGCATCTAAAGAATGTGAAACAAAAGGTTTAGATCGCAAGTTGGAAGGCAAGGACCTGCTAGTTTTACTGTTTGCATATTGCCTGCTGGTGCCTTTATCGATGATAAATGATGATCACGCTGAGACGCGGGGCAATTTTCTTCTCATAGCATGGAAGCACGTGACAACAGTGTGCACTTGTGGCTTCAGAGACAGAGAACGCTCTGTTGGGTAAAAGTCCCACTCAGTGCAGGGCAAGCATATGTGCAACTGGACAGAAAGCAATAAAATGCCCCAAACTTAGCAATTGTTCTTGGTCAGAGGTTGGGAACTTCAGGCATGAAGGATGAATGCGGCCCTCCATCTCTCCCTGTTTGGCCCTCTGAACTTTCTCCAAGCCACACGCCTCACTGGGCCTGCTTTATGCCAGGGGAGTTTTTCCTCTGGTTGGAATGTGCCCTTTACCTCAGATAATACCTCTTGCTTGTCTGGTGTTTGTGTGTGTGTGTGTGTGTGTGTGTGTGTGTGGAAACAAGCCTACTATGCAATGGGAAATTTACAGTGGTACCTCGGGTTACATACGCTTCAGGTTACAGACTCTGCTAACCCAGAAATATTACCTCGGGTTAATAACTTTGCTTCAGGATGAGAACAGAAATTGGGCAGTGGCAGTGGGAGGCCCCATTAGCTAAAGTGGTGCTTCAGGTTAAGAACCTTTTCAGGTTAAGAACGGACCTCCAGAACGAATTACCGTAAGTACGTAAACAGAGGTACCACTGTACATTCCTTGATCTCCCCATTGTTCCTCTGGCCCTGCTCACTGCTAGCAGGTGGCCCTCAAAACATTGCCCAGAAAGAAATGCGGCCTTCCGGGTGACAAAGGTTCCCCCACCCCTGTTTTCTGCGCAGTCAGCAGGGTGGTCTTAAGAGATGGTAAAGTGGCACTGTGGCTACTAGAAAATAAGAAAAAGCTACTTGCTTGTCAACATGTTATTTAAGATTCCTTAAAATGTTTTCGAGTAGAGATTGTGCGGAGAGCAGCAAAGCATCCTTGCTTCCCTTCCCTTCTGAGAGACTAACCAAAGATCATTCACCTGAGGCTTGCTAGCTCAGGCCTTGCCCTACTGCTCTCTAGACTACTTGAGCGGTGTTTTCAGAGAGAGAGTTCAGTGACCCATTTTATAGCTACACATAATGCATGAGAAAAAGGAAGGACCAAGCAGATCCATGTGTATGCAGCAATTTTACAAGAGCCGAGAAAAAATAACAATCACAGAATGTGGTATTGGATGCCGGAATTGGCATCCTAAGAATCTCATCTTTCTTTCTTTCTTTCTTTCTTTCTTTCTTTCTTTCTTTCTTTCTTTCTTTCTTTCTTTCTTTACTTTCTTCCTTTCTTTTTTTAAAAAGAGCAAGTTTTCAGAATAGACTTTCAAGCCTACCTTAAATTAGCAACACCCGCTTAAATGTCGACAACCAGAGAAATCACTGAATCAAATGTTCAGTAGCTAGAAATGGAGTTTGCACACTCCTGCGCCTCCTCAATGACTAGCAAAACCAGAATAAGTTATGCAAAACACTGAAGAATAAATTATGCAAAATTGGAGGCTTATGCAAATTTGCTCAATTTGAATAATTTATTCCAAGTGCAGAATTCAGCTTTTCTCTTGGCACATAATTGAGAGGGCCTGGGAGCAAATTATTATTATTTTTATTCCCCCCTTCCCCAAGTATGGGATATACACAGCTCTGTTCCTCCTGCTGAGCTGCAAAGAAGAGCCCTGAGTTTTCCAGTACAATCTAGCTATCTAATGCCATGGAAAGCATTAAATAATTGTTATTCTGCTATGCTTCACAGTCAAATGCAACAAAACAGATTCTTCTCAGTGTTGACTGAATTACATTTGCACATGCAGGTCCTCCTAGGCTCTCTCTTTGTTAGATAGCGATCACATCTATATCCCTTTAAATGTGAGGATTAGAGAATTCTGGGCATTGTAGCCCAGTGAGAATCATTGGTAAGCGATAGGGTAGCCAAATGCAGAAGACAGAGCTCCTGAACCTTCCAACTGTTGTGCAGAAGAGGCAATTTTGAGAGATTATTTATCTTCTGCTCACCATTAAAGGTGTAGGAGCCTGCCCTCTTTTTTTTTTATATGGCCACCCAAGTTAGCCGTCCGCCATTTCCCCCCTTCCTCTCAGAACTGCAGTTACCATGGTTCCCTGGAAGAAGTTTTGATGTCTCCCATTAACGAGACATCTAGTTACCTGGATGTGACCTAAAATACTGGAGATGATTAAAAAGTGTTCGGTGGCAGGTTTACATAGAAAACGGGGGCTTAAACGAGGCTGCCTCATTTGCACAGGCTCCCCGCATGAATATTGAGCTCAACGGAGTGATCTACGGTGCTAGCCCTACTTAGAATAGACCCATTGGCATTAATAGAGATGACTCGTTAATTAGTTGTGTGCAACCTATAGCTACTTGATTATCTTAACTCGCCTAATTGGGAAGTGTTCCCCTCCATCCCGACCCAGAGTCCCCGTTCAGACCAAACAAGAAACGGAGAAGGGCTGCAAATGTGGTTGATGTTTCTGAAGTTGACAAATTGGCCTTTAGTTTGAATGCAATCTAAACGCCTTCAGCTACTCCTCTAAGCCTGCCTACTTGAAAGCAAGTCCCATCTACAATAGCTTTCATGTAAGTGGATTTAGGAGTGATGTACTGGGCTCTGGGCTTCTAATTAAATCTGGCCCTAATGAAATTAATAGGGTAACGCAGAAAGAAGTAAGTGACTTGGAGACGATGGCCTTTTAAGTATCTTGGTCAGTGCTACAGGGCTGAATTTGGTTGGCACATAAAGAACAGTATATTTCCATCTCCTTCCTCAATATTATGTACCCCTTTTTGTGGGGAGGGGGTACAATCTATGCAGCTGTTCACAAGCAGCAACTGCCATCCTAATTAACCAATGGCCAGGAGGATTTCTTTAGTCTATTTGATCTGAAATGAGGGGCATGCTAATTTCCTTTCCATTCAGGCACAGAGTTGCCTCTTCATAAGCTGTAGCCTTGGGAAAGAAAGAGGGGAAAATACAGAAGCTTTTAAAAAAAGTTTACTTCCATAAATAACAGCAAAACAACCAAAGCATGGAGATTGACTTCCTTTCAGCCATTCTCAGCTGGAAGGCTGCATTCGTTACGGCAATGGTGTTTATGCAGAACTTACTGATCTCGGAAGCTACTACTGTAATGTTATGCCACAATAATGTTTCCCGGTCAAGAAGTTTGGAAGTAAATATTGAACCGTTTCCAGAATCAATGTTGAATATTCTGTCCATGTCAGTATGCCGATCTACAGAATACCTGAAAAATAGAAACAAAGTCATGTAGATATTGCTCCAAAAATGCTTTTAAATAATTTTATTGTGCACTCTTCAGCTATATTGCAAACAACAACAAACCCCACCAAACCAATTTTGTTGTAGTGATATTGTGAACTGCAACATCTTGATACCTTTTGTGATTTGGTAGGATTTATCTAAGGACCCAGGGACCCAGGTGGCGCTGTGGGTTAAACCAGTGTTTCCCAACCAGTGTGCCTCCAGATGTTTTGGGACTACAACTCCCATCATCCCTCGCTAGCAATACCAGTGGTCAGGGATGATGGGAATTGTAGTCCCAAAACATCTGGAGGCACACTGGTTGGGAAACACTGGGTTAAACCACAGAGCCTAGGGCTTGCTGATCAGAAGGTCGGCGGTTCAAATCCCTGTGACGGGGTGAGCTTCCGTTGCTCGGTCCCTGCTCCTGCCAACCTAGCAGTTTGAAAGCACGTCAAAGTGCAAGTAGATAAATAGGAACCGCTCTGGCGGGAAGGTAAACGGCGTTTCCGTGCACTGCTCTGGTTCGCCAGAAGAGGCTTTGTCATGCTGGCCACATGACCCGGAAGCTGTATGCCGGCTCTCGGCCAATAAAGCGAGATGAGCGCCGCAACCCCAGAGTCGGACACGAATGGACCTAATAGTCAGGGCTTCCTTTACCTTTTACCTTTATCTAAGCATCCTGGTCGGTGAAAACCCTGCTTCAGCAGATGGAACATTTGTAATTCCTCACTATATATTTGCCAAAATCCTATTTTATTCACAACACCACCCATTAAGACCAAAGTATGGGTTTAAAAAAGTCACAACCCAAACACATTAGGCCAAATCATAATTTCCATGTTAAGTGCTACAACTGGCATTCTGGAGTTCTTTACTTGAGCATGGATTTTTATTTTTAAAAAATATTCGGCTATCACCCCCTTTGTCTCCTTGGTACAGACATCAAGATTCAACAGGTGAACAACTAGTATTCTTCAAAATACAAATGCAACCTGTGAAGCTTCTTGTGCAGAAAATAAAATTTCCAAAGCGTGATATGGTAGAAAACCTACCAAAAGATAATTTCCTCCCAGCTCAATGTTTCTGTAGTATAATATAGTTTTGTGAAAATTCCCTGCTAATGATCATGTTGAAAGCTAATGTGGCATGAACATAGCGATGCTCTGGCTTATTCAGGCTTCAACCCTGTTGTACATTTATTTCCAGGTAAGCGTAACATTATTTGCTACTTAAGTAACTTCACCCAAGGCATCACAATTCAACGGGCCTTACTTCTGAGTAGCCATGTCTAGGAGTGCACTGCCTATCACAAGAAAACTGAACCAAAAGGTTTTTTGTTGCACTTTTCTGCCTCAAGAATGGTTGCGTGCATTAGTGAAAATTTAGTGAGCTCTGTAGCCTTCTCTATAAACTGTAAACTGCCCTGAGACCTCCAGGTATAGGGCGGTATATAAATTCAATAAACAAAATAATAATAAAATAAAATAACTGTAGAGCACAGATTTACTCATGCAAGGGAAGGAACAGGCTGTTGTTTTCCTGCACTTCCCAATTGAACAGGATGACCAATCACTGCTTCTTAATAATTCAATACCAAATGTACCCAAGAGCAGAACTTGCTGAAAATCACCGACCTACCTAAAATGGAAATGTCAGCAATGCAATTTTTCAAAAGTTTTTTTGGGCAGGATTTACTGTATAATATTTTGGCCAGGCTAGCAATAAACTGCAGGATATAGGCAACAGATGAAATGGATCAGTAGGCAAGGGATATAGAATGACCGCTCACCAGTATTGTCGGTGGGCAGCTTTTGTGACCTGGTGCAGGCTCCCTGGCCTTGGGAGCCAAGCCATAGCTGTTGGCTGTTGCTCTGTCTCCTGGGCTGGCCGGCGAGGTTGCAGGGCTCCCACCTGGCCCTGGTTCAAATTAGCAAATTGGTGGTGGCCGGGAGGCGGGCAGAGCAAGGGCCAGATAAGGAGGCTCCTGCCGACGCCGGCCATTCCGTCAGCTCGAAGTGTCATGGAGAGAGGCTCATCGTTGGACGGTTCAGGGGGTAGGGAGCTAGGGAACTGGGAAGTGGTACCTTGACGCCTTTTATTTTACCAAGCAGCGCCTGGGCTTATCTTCTTGTCCCGTAGTGTGGTAACGCACCCCTCACGCGGCAGTTTGTGAGGGGAGTCATTGACCATGAGCACTCGGTGGATGGTAAAACTCCCCTCCACAACAGGAAAGGGGGAGCCAGCTGCGTAAACACACATTTTGCAGTGTCCCCCAGATTCCTGTCTGACCCTGCTTAGCTTCAGACCCCAACAGACTGTCGTGCCAGAGTGGTGCATGCTCTAGTTATCTCCCGCTTGGACTACTGCAATGCGCTCTACGTGGGGCTACCTTTGAAGGTGACCCGGAAACTACAACTAATCCAGAATGCGGCAGCTAGACTGGTGACTGGGAGTGGCCACCGGGACCACATAACACCGGTCCTGAGAGAACTACATTCGCTCCCAGTACGTTTCCGAGCACAATTCAAAATGTTGGTGCTGACCTTTAAAGCCCTAAACAGCCTCGGTCCTGTATACCTGAAGGAGCATCTCCACCCCCACCGTTCAGCCGTTCACTGAGATCCAGCGCCGTGGGCCTTCTGGCGGTTTCCTCACTGCGAGAAGCAAAGCTACAGGGAACCAGGCAGAGGGCCTTCTCGGTAGTGGCGCCCGCCCTGTGGAATGCCCTCCCAGCAGAGGTTAAAGCGATAAACAACTATCCTACATTCAGAAAATACCTGAAGGCAGCCCTGTTTAGGGAAGTTTTTAACCTGTGATATTTTGATGTACTTTAATATCTGTTGGAGGCTGCCCAGAGTGGCTGGGGAGACCCAGCCAGATGGGCAGGGTACAAATAAAAAAATATTATTGTTATTATTATAACGGGGGGGGGGGGCTGCGAGGGATACACACCCAATGCCTAAGCCAAGGTTTTCCTACACCTGAAATTAATAAAGTTGTGGCCTGTTTTAATCCTATACCTACGCTGTCTTATGTCTTAATTATGTGGGGCCTGGCTCCCAGGGAGGAGGGTCTGTGCCTGGGCATGCAAAGCTTCCCTCCTGCCCATGTCATCCGAAAAAGCTTCTCATGCATCAAAGTAACACTGTGGGGAGGAAATACTAATACTAGACTCCTGAGTGCAAGGAGATGGCTTGTTTTTCCATGGCAGTAGTGGGGGCATGCACACTCCAATCCACAAGTGTATGATCTGGGACCAACTGGACAGCTCTTTTTCAATGCAGTCTGTGCCCTGTTGAAGTGGTTCTTCTTCCAAATGCTCTCCGATTAAGTGTTCACTGTGGTGTCTACTTAGGCAAGGAAGTGGCGAACCTAGCCGCTTGGCTACCGGGAGCGGCAAGCCACGCGGCACCCCCGGGGGCGGGGCATCGCTCCGTAGCGCATGCGTTGTGACGTCACGACGCATGCGCTACGGAGCGCAGTCCGTCCAGGCTGCTGCTTGTTTGTTTCATTTTAGATTCACGAGAACGTACTTTGGGTACTTATGTATTACGTTATGTATGCTATGTTTGTATAATTAGAGTGCCAGGAACACTTATTGGTTATTGTGCTGCCTTCATTTTTTTTTAATCTTTAATCTTTATTCATTTTATAAGAAAAAAACACACACACAAAGAAAAGAAAACAAACATAAAAACAAACCACACAAAAATTTCTCATACAATTAACATTTTAACCTTAACATCTTAGGGTGGCTTCCCCCAATCTCTTGCTTCTGGATTTCATTATCAATCTTCCTTGACAGTTTCTCAACTTTATTTACCCTCTATCATCTTAATCTCCTATACAATCCAATCTCCTATACTTATCCAACCTATTTTTAAACTTTATTCATAATGTCATTCAGTCTTAAACACTTCCTTATAATATCTTTTTCTATAACTAATTTCTCATCATGTTTCTAATT
Organism: Darevskia nairensis; assembly: GCA_034642065.1. Classification (NCBI taxonomy): domain Eukaryota; kingdom Metazoa; phylum Chordata; class Lepidosauria; order Squamata; family Lacertidae; genus Darevskia; species Darevskia nairensis. The sequence goes on along the minus strand of JAWWNI010000421.1, from coordinate 78,610 downwards.
TTTCTTCTTAATATCAAATCAAATTAAAATCTATTTTTCATTCCTCAAATCTCTAATCATTTCCCTAATATATATCTACATTAAACATAAATTCAACGTATCATATTTTGTGCTGCCTTCATTGTTGCGGACATGACGCCCGGCAGCCGTTCCGTGTGGCGGCTGCTCGTGCCCACGCTGCACACTGCAGCCTTACGAGTTCAGCTGCTCGCTGCCGGACGGCGGCTTGGGAGTCGCACTCGTGGGGTGGGTGGGTGGCGCAGAGTGTCGCCCCCCCAGGCTGGAACCTGGGGCTCAGCGCCCCCACCGCCCCACCCTTCCTACGCCCCTGAGGCAAGGGATTGCAAGTTACCCTCCCATATCGCTTTAACTGTTTCAACCACAATATGGTTGCTGAAATGCCCAGGAAAGCAGCAGGGAAGACTGGATGAGGTTGCCAAGTGGGAGAGTTGGAATCCAGCCAACTGTTTCCCTGCTCCCAAGGATTGGTGCGGGAGAGAGGGAGAGAGAACGGGTGGGGTGGGCTGGGGAATAAGATGGGACCTGAAGTTGGCTACATGGTGGAGCAAGGGTTTTTAAGTGGTGTTGTGGTGTTGTATGTAGTCACTGTGAATTTAACATCTGCTCTCAACATAACAAACTCACAGGGCCATGGCGTTAGGTACCGTTTCTAATTCCATCTGTTGAAAGGTCAGCAGTCAAGCCTTCCTGATGAACGGATTAAAGTGAATTAAAGATCACGAGACTTTCTGCTGCTGCTGCTTCTTTTCAAGTGAAAGGAAAGAACATCTCCCTCATACCATTTAAAAGTCTGGGGCTGGAGGAGTTTGTGTGTCTGTCGACTTCAAAGGCTGCATGCCAGCAGAAATTCTCCTGGAATTATAGGAGTTGCAGAAACCAGGACCTCAAGCTGGGGCAACAATTAATATCTCAGACATATACTGAAAGTTGGCAGTAGTGCCACAGTTTGGATTTGCCAAGTTATTTAACAAGCTTTAAGCAAGCATCTTTCACATATTCAGCGAACTGGGGATTAGTGGTGTAAGTTTTTCAAACGGAAGCCTAATATCCAGAAATCCTAACATCACAGATTTAGCGCAGTTTATGTGACACAGTTCTCGGAAGCAATGGAGAAAACCTGTTTATGTTCGATTCTTAATTTGCAGCCTGATGCTAACCATTTGTTTTAGCTGCAGCCGCCCTTAGGAAGCACTGCTATGCAATTGATCATGTTAGGCTGTAAGTGGAGAGAAGAGAATGCCCTAGCAAAGCCCTAGCAAGGGGAAAGTGATGCCCAGGAGAAAAGAGATTATTTGGGCAGTTTACAACCAATGGGTGGGAAGCGGTGCATGTACTCTCATCTCAAGTCAGACAGGAGGGAGCTAAGCCTCTGTTCTTCCAGCTTCTTGGCAAAAGATGAATACAGTGGTACCTCGGGTTAAGTACTTAATTCATTCCGGAGGTCCGTACTTAACCTGAAACTGTTCTTAACCTGAAGCACCACTTTAGCTAATGGGGCCTCCCGCTGCTGCTGCGCCGCCAGAGCACAATTTCTGTTCTTATCCTGAGCAAAGTTCTTAACCTGAAGCATTATTTATGGGTTGTCGGAGTTCTTAACCTGAAGCGTATGTAACCTGAAGCGTACTTAACCCGGGGTACCACTGTAATGGATGGAGCCACCATGCTACATGGTTAAGTTCAACTTCCTAGTGGCAGCCATCATCACAGAACTGATCATCACTGTAGGGCTGTGGGGTATCCCCCTGGTGATCAAACAGCAGTTTCATCTCTAGAAGGACAAGGGACTCGTAGATGTCTCTCCTGCCAACATGCCACCACCAAGATGGGTCTACCTGTAGGACTACAGCGGCTGCTGGATTACAACTCCTATCATCCTTGACCAACTGCAGTGTTGGGTAGGGCTGATGGGGGTTGTAGTCCAACGGCATTGGAGGCTCACGGGTTTCTCAGCCCTGCTCTAAAAGAAATGGGGTGCGGGGAAGCTAATGCCGGACTGTCAACCTTCTAGGGATGCAGTAGGGGCTCGAGCTCTGCAGAGAACCTACGGAACTACAAGTTTCAACCTGTTTCCCCTGGCATTTCTGTTAGTGTTTGTATTGTATTGTAAATGTATTTCACAAAGGATAAATGGTATTGGGGAAAGGAGGTGGCTTGGTTATTGTGTTGGTTTTATCTTTGGCTGTGAATGTGAGAGGGTGGGGGCTTCATGAAGACGCTGTCTGGAAGATGTTGTGAGGACAGGCAAGCTATGGATTAGTAACTTATGCACTGCTACAAAGGAGTTTTTTTTGGGGAAAGAACTAAACCCTCTCTTGGGCTCAAGGAAGAGACATTCATTAGTGTATATGTAAATAATACCGGTTGTTCAACTGTTGCCAACCTAACAAGTAAAGATTTGTCTTCAACTATTTGTGTAAGGCGCATATTTTTATCACAAATAGCTAACCGTTTCCCTCCTCCCATGACATAGATCTGCACCTGAATATTCATATTATGAGGTAGCATGGTTTCCCAGAAATCGCTACACGCACAGGCAGGGGTGGCCCATCCTGTTTTGCCAACTGAGGAATGTGCCTCACCCCCTAATTCCGCCATTGCCTCTTGTATTCCCCTACCTGGTAGTGGTGGTGGTGGGGACAAGTGACAACACTGCACTCAGGAACGCCCTGGCTCTTGCTGATTCAATGAGAGCCAGCATGCTCCTCAGAGCATTGCCACTTGTCTTCTCCACTCCAAGGGCAGGGAAAATGAGCAGCAACACCACTGCCTCCATTTTGCTGCGGAGAGGGGGCATTCTGGCAGTGGCAGAAGCGGTGGGGCAGGCAGGGTGCCGCCTCTTGCGCTTCCGCCACCTGAAGTGGATGCTTCACACCGTCTCATGGGTGGGTTGGCTCTGCACACAGGATCATCTGCAAGCAGAAGACTAATGCAACACAGTACTAACAGGTAGTACCATGGTTTGGCAAAACACTAGTTCTAAATTATTTTTCTCATTCAGAAAGAATGCAAGACAAGGTTGTAGTAGTTAAAAGTATATCCTAATTACATTGTTAACCCTGACCTAGAAGAATGCTTTTAATAGGCTACCCTTGTCATTGCTTTCATTCCATTTAAATAATCCCAGGTCTCTTTTGATCAAGGGCTGCTAATTATGTTGAATTGGTGGTGACTTTGACTTGCGGATCATAGCCTATTAAAAATTAAGTCGACAACATCAAACTCATTTTTTACATTTCTTTAATGAAATTACTGGCGCGTGTATGTCAGATTTCGGGGCTTTATTCCCTTCAAACTCGGGGAAATTGATAAGCTAGAATGTTAATAAATATATGAAGATGCCGTCACTAAGTCCTTAATATTTATACATAAGGAAATGCAGGGGTGCCATAAGACAAGGTCGTGCAATGTTCACATCAGTTACGTTCCAGGAACATTGCTTAGAGATTAACAAGTCTGCAATTTCCAGGATCACCATTTATTTTTTTGTTTTGTTATATCAGCTACTTTCCAGTCACGAGGTACATACACATGCTGTTTTGTACACAGTATGCACTGCAAAATTTTGAGATTGGGTCCTGCTTGTATACAGCAACAGCAAACTCAAGTGCTGAATTATGACAGCTATGTAGCAAGAACATGGCTCCTGGTATCAAGAGGGAGATATCTGCATACTCGGAGAAACTCTGAGGTTTGCAGAAGCAGAACAAACCATTAGGCCAGGAGTTGTATGTGGACCCCCCACCCCACCCCACCGCGAATGGTCCAATGACTGGGCACAGAATGCAGCATATTGGATAAGGAAAACATGAGGTGGAGAGGTGGGGGAAATGGAATATCATATCCTGAAAGAAGGCATAGCTGATAGGCATACTGAGCAGGAATACCCCACACTGCAATATTTTCTTGCAGGTACCTCTTGTGATACTGATTGAATGACAACGTAGCATCCTTTAAATGTGCAGAGTTCATGGGCTGAACTACTATCAAGGGCAAAAGTGCTACCTTAGATTAGATGACGTGTTAAAAGGCTACCTGAGCTAGATCAACTGTTTTGTTTTATATGCTGCAGCATTTTGAGTTAGCTGGACAGGGGTCCTTGTTGTCCTGTAATTCTCTCAGAGCCCCACTCAGCGGAGAACTGCCCATCCACTCTCTTTGCCAAATCCCTTTTCAATTCCTCACAATAGCAGACAAGGTGCCGGTCCCTTTCTGTGTAGCCTGACAGATAAGGATGGTTGCAAACCAACCGGACGAAAACAGTACGGTCTGTTCTGGTGCTTTATTGATGTGCAGAGATCAACAAGCAAAGTTTTTGCAGGTAAACGCAACCCCCCTGCTATTGTATGCGCATCAAGTGGCTGTTAAATGAAACGGCTGCAGCATTCAGTTGAAGTGTTGGCATCTCCAGGTTCATTCAGGCGTAGGCAGGGATGATTGTGACTAATCTCAGCTCCTTTGGAATGCCTGGTTGACATGGGAGATGGCAGATTTTCTGTATGGCAAACGTTGGAGGGAGGGAGGATGGTGTGGAGACTGCAGTTGCTGGTATGTGCCAGCGTCTCTTGGGCCACAGTCTCCATGAGGTCTTAATGGGACTAGAGCCTCGTTGGAGTCAAGACTGAAAACTGTCAGCTCTAATATTGTGATAGTTGTACATCTGAATGCATTTATTCATCTGGAATGTCACTCAGCATCCAGGCAGGCGAGGGGAATCAGGGACTAAAATGTTACTCTATTGACAAATGTAAGTGTCACTCAATCTGCTAGTGCCAAAGGCAGACTTTTTACAAAATCTGCTCCTCGGAGATCTTCCCCTAATTGCTTTCTTCGATGCAGTGTCCCTGTATTTAATGCAACTGCAAGCCAAGAAAATTTGTGGGCCACCGAGGAATGCATGCGTGAATTCCCTCTCACACACATGCTAAGCATCTTCATAATGACATTATGAAGCATCCTTTAATGGGAGATCAAAGGGCTTCCAAGCTGACAGTGCTCTGTGCTAAGGTTTCTCTTTTTAAAGCTACAGTCAAGTGGAAAAAATTGAGGGTTTTCAATGTAACATCAAGTGTCTGAAGGTTTTATTTCTAACTGTCAGGGGAACCTGACAAGTAAGTGACAAGTAGAACATATAACGGTCTAATTGCATCCTCCCCCGAGCTGCGAGGGAAAGTTAGAGTTAGCATTTACACTCATGATGGTGCGTGTGGGGGAAATCACTGTCAAGACGAGGCAGCCCTAATCTAGGCTGGCGGATCTTGGAGAGATGGCACCAGAAAAGCCCTCCAGGATCACATAGCCAAGCAGTTTGGGTGGTAGCACAGTCCTGCTCACTTTCTCTCTACTCATGCACAGCATTTAGGATCCAGTGGCATGTCCGGAGAGGCATGTCCTTTGACGCTTTCTGTTGCTGCGCATCTCCATCCAAGCACACGCTCCGTGGCCTTATTTTTTAAAGTTCCCCATTGCCTCTCTCCTCCTGTATCTTTCTTCTATCAGCTCCCACCCATGACTGAGTAGAAAGACGTAGGGAGAGGTGTTAGAGGGCACCTTCACAAGGTGAGAAAGCCACCTGAGTGTACATACCACAGAGGCAGGGAGAGCAGCTCAGAGGCAACATAGGAACAAAGGAGTATGGACACTACAAAAATGGAGTGAGGGTTCTAGCCACACCAAGACAGGACAGAGCTTGGTGCCCTGAAGATGTCTTGGACTACAGTTCCCATCAGCCTCAGGAAAAATGGTGCTTGTGGGAGTTCTAGCCCCAAATATCTGCAGGGCAACAGGTTGAGGAGCCCTGGTGTAGGGCATGCCTAAGTGATTGGTTGAGTGGGGAAAGCAGGCACACGCCAGGCACACATTTGTGTTTGCCAAAGCCATCAGCCTGATCTGGCATTCCAGTCTGTTCTCACCTGTATACACTGCTGATGTAGACGGTATAGTTTGGTTCACAGTGTGATGGGACCAACACACACACAAAAAAATAGTACCTGTGTGCATAACTGGGACCTGAGCAGATGAGCTGGGGCTTGGTACTTGGCGTAGCAATGTTGAAGTTCGGGGTGGGGAGAGGAGTTGAGATTGTCAAGAGCAGAACAATCCATCCTGTGTCTGCACTAGAGGGATAATTGGTGGTGTTGGGTCAGAGAAAGAGAATGGGATTTTGTTTGTTTGTGTGTGTTTGTAGAATGGTACAAGCCATCCCGGACGCAGGTGGCGCTGTGGGTTAAACCACAGAGTCTAGGGCTTGTCGATCAGAAGGTCGGTGGTTTGAATCCCTGCGACGGGGTGAGCTCCCGTTGTTCGGTCCCTGCTCCTGCCAACATAGCAGCCCGAAAGCACTTCAAAGTGCAAATAGATAAATAGGTACCGCTGCAGCAGGAAGGTAAACAGTGTTTCCGTGTGCTGCTCTGGTTCGCCAGAAGTGGCTTAGTCATGCTGGCCACATGACTTGGAAGCTGTACGCCAGCTCCCTCGGCCAAGAAAGCGAGATGAGCGCCGCAACCCCAGAGTCGGTCACGACTGGACCTAATGGTCAGGGGTCCCTTTACCTTTACTTTACAAGCCATCCCTAAGTGTGCTGGTAAAGGTAATATAGGATGTGGTTTTAGAGAACCCTTGCATGGTGGTGTTGGGGAACTTCCAATATGTTGAGGCTGCCTCAAATGGGCTGGCTTGGGAGTTCATGCCCTACAGGACAATCATTGGACCATCTCAGTGTAAAAAAAGGTAAAGGACCCCTGGACTGTTAAGTCCAGTCAAAGACGGCCATGGGGTGTGGTGCTCATCTCACTTTTCAGGCTGAGGGAGCCGGCATTTGTCCATAGACAGCTTTCCGGGTCATGTGGCCAGCATGGCTAAAGTGCTTCTGGTGCAATGGGACACCGTGATGGAAGCCAGAGCGCACAGAAATGCCGTTTACCTTCCTGCTGCAGTGGTACCTATTTATCTACTTGAACTGATGTGCTTTCGAAATGCTTGGTTGGCAGAAGCTGGGATAGAGCAATGGGAGCTCACCCTGTAGTGCAGATTCGAACTGCCGACCTTCTGATCGGCAAGTCCAAGAGGCTCAGTGGTTTAGACCACAGCACCAACCGCTCCCTTCTCAGTGGCCCGACACATGTGGCCGGACATACCCTCAAGTGGTTTTTTTCAACAAAGATGATGGGGGGCCCTGAGACCTTCCAGTAAAAGGTTGGTAATAGATAGAATGATAATAATGATAATGATATATATTCCGAAGGTATCTACTTTGTTGGCTCCCTGTATTGTACCTGCTTTGATGGCTTCCTGTCTTCCTGCACCAGACCGAGAGTACAGGAAATTGTACCTCTGGAAGTGTGCCATTGTGTTCAACAGCATTTTGTTCAACACTTAACCTTCTGCTTCAACTCCATTTACTTCAACAGTACACAAGCATTGCCAAGCTCTCCCTGGCTGCCACTCCTCACTCGCTTCTTGCCTTCCTTCGTTCGATTTTTAAACAAATAACATCTCGGTAATAGTTGCCGATGAACACTCCAAAAAGCTGCTTCTGTATTTACGTTCTAACAAAAAATAATGGAAACATCTCCTTAATGGTTGCCATTATATTTATATCCTGAAAGCAAACTGTCCGCCTGCTGTTTGTCGATTGGCACAGTCGGCCGAGGTTACAGGTTTCCCTTTGATGTGCATCAACCCCTGTGACCACCATTTTGGCGGGGTTCTATGGCCCATCGATCCCTGAGCTGGGTGTCTGGACAAGAAGCTCTTCCCCCAAGCTCCCTTTAAGGGATTGCCCTGCTCTTGCGGTGCTCGCTTGGTCTAAGGATCCATTCTCAACACCTTGTCCACCATCAAGTTGTAACAGTTGCTTTGAGGCAGGCAGTATCTCCAGATCGGCCAATTGTCCTGAAGGGAACATTCCCTGCCCCCCCCCAATGGCAACCAAAGCACTTCCATAGCAAGCCATACCACATCTAGCCATGCCCCAGCTGCTCCCTACTTAGTGAAGCTCTTGGTGCTCTCTCTCTCTCTCTCTCTCTCTCTCTCATTTTTCTTCCACTTTCTTCAGCTGCTTCAGAGGCCCAGCAAGCCGCCACCGCTGTCCATGTAAATCTCCTCCTCCTCCTCCTCTGCTGTGCCTGGTGCCCTTCTCTTCTGAAATCCGGAAGGGAACTGCGGCCGAGGCATGGAAGTGGCAAATTATATTTCCAGGGAGCAGATTAGAGGGAAGACCGTGAGGCAAAGCAATCCCCTCTAGTCTGCTCCCTTGAAACATAAGCGTGCCACTTCCATGCCCACAGACTTTTCCGCAATTGGCTGTGCCACCTGCAAAAGAATCTCCTGAACAGGTGTGGCTGGCAAAGGTGGAAGGAACACACACCCCTCCCCCACCTGCCTACACCGTAGGAGTGAGCCCTGTCTGCTGTGGCTGAGCTGAGCTGCAAACCCTACTTCCCTGGAGCTAAGACAAGCAGTTCTTATGTATTCTGTGATGAAAGGATCGGAATAAGTCTCACAGGGCAGACCCAGAAATAACACCTAGCTAGACCAGAAGCCTTTCTCTGAGGAATTGTAGGCACAGATTGTCGTGTCCCCAATGGTAACTGTAGCTAGCTGTCAAGAACGCACGCCACTCCGAGAAGTCAGCGGAAGAAGTCTTGAAGTTTATTGTACAGCACACAGAGAAACGTGGAAAGTCCGTGAGGATTCTGAAGAGGCCACCTCAGAATCCCCCTTTAATACACCTTGCTGGGTGACTCCCAATTCCCCCCTCCCTTCTGCCCTAAAGGTCCGGGGGCGATCCACTTCCCCACCCGGGGTGGTTTGGACAAAAGAGTTAACTGCTCTGGTCTACCTGCACTATTCATGGGTGCTTTTTACATTGTTATTGTGATACTGCCGGTTCCGCCGCTGATGGCTCGTTAGCGGTCGTTATCGCCCATCCTGGGGTTGTTTACCCCGTGGGGCATGCCTGGGTGAGGTCGGGCCTTGCTGCACTCGGTTTAACCCCTGCATGCCTGGCTCCGCTGTTGCCCCCTTTCCTGGCCCGCTGCATGGTTCCCCTTCCTGGCGCCTGCATGGCGCGACCACACTGTCTAGTCGGGTCGCGACATCCTGCCCCCCCGAAACTGACACCCCCCTCCCCTGGGGAGCGTCCTGGGTCCCAGGGCCCCCCGGCCGGTTCGGCCACTGCTGGTGGAATCTCTTGACCAGCTGTGGGGCCAAAACGTCCGACGCCCACACCCATTCTCGGTCCCCCGTTGCGAAGTCCTTCCACTCCACCAGGTACTGCAGACGCCCTCTGTGGAATCTGGAGTCCAAAATGTCCTTGACCTCATGGTGCTCCCCTCCCGCCAGGATCAGCGGGGTGGGTGGCGCCGCCACGGGGTGCCAACCGTCGTCCTCCGGGGACTTCTTCAGCAAGCTGAAGTGGAACACCGGGTGTATCTGTCGCAAGTTCTTTGGGAGTTCCAGCTTCGCAGAAACTCCGTTGATTACCTCTAACACTTTAAACGGGCCCAAGTACCGGGGCCCGAGTTTCTTGCTGGGGAGGCCCAGCTTCAGATGCCGCGTGGACAGGTAGACCCGGCACCCCGCTTTGATGTCCCCCGCCGGTCTCCTTCGCTGGTCCGCCGTCCTCTTCTGCGCCGCCTTGACCTCCAGCAGTTGTTCCCGAAGGGACTCCCAGCACCTGGCCGTCCTCTCTCTCCACTTTCCGAGCTCCTCCGGCTCCCGGGCGGTGGGCTCCCCCAAGTCCGGCAGGTGCCTCAGGTCGGTCCCGTAGACCACGGCGAAGGGGGACATCTCCGTGCTGCTGTGTACGGAGTTATTATAAGCGAACTCCGCCAACGGAAGCAGCTGTGACCAGTCGTCCTGCTGGTAGCAGCCAAAACATCGCAGGTACTGCTCCAGCACCTGGTTGACACGTTCCGTCTGTCCGTCAGTCTGGGGGTGGTAGGCCGAGCTGAGTCCCTGCTCGATCCCCAGCAATCCCAGGAACGCCTTCCAAAATCGGGACACAAACTGGGAGCCGCGGTCGGAAATGACCTTGTCTGGAACCCCATGGAGCCGGAAGATGTGCTCCATGAACAGCTTTGCCACCTGGGTGGCGGTAGGCAGTGAGGCGCAGGGCACGAAATGGGCTTGCTTGGAGAACAGGTCCACCACGACCCATATTGCTGTTTTGCCTCGGCTGGGTGGCAGATCCGTAATAAAGTCCATGGAGATCACCGACCAGGGTCGAGGTGGGACCTCCAGGGGCTGTAGGAGGCCCTGCGGCTTGCCCACTGCCGGCTTGCAGGTGAGGCAGATGGGGCAGCCCGCAACGTAGTCCTTGACATCTTTACGCAGCGTGGGCCACCAGAAGCTCCGCCGAACCAGCTTCCACGTCTTGACGAAGCCGAAGTGCCCAGCCGCTTTGGCGTCGTGGCATGCTTCCAGGGCGGCCCTCCGGAGGGGTTCCGGGACGTACGCGGCGCTCCCTCTTTGCCAGATGTCCCCTTCCAGTGTCAAGGAGTCCTGCAGGTTCTGTAGTTCCGTGTCTGTCAGATACGCTGCCACTAGTCTGTCACGGAGCGCTGCAGAAGGCTGGCTGCGCTCCCGGGGTGGTGTCCCAACTTGACCCCCTTTCTGTCCCTCTTCCCTCCTAGCCTGGTTACGGGTGGTGACGGCTCGGGCTAAGTGTTTGTCCTCAAATAGCGGACGCATCTCTGTGCGGGCGTCCGCCTCGTACTGGGGCAGGCGAGACAGGGCGTCCGCGAGGAAGTTGTCCTTCCCGGGGATGTGGCTTAGCTGGAAATCGTACCGGGAGAAGAACTCTGCCCACCGCATGTGCTTGGCGGTCAGCTTCCGCGGCTGTCGGAGGGCCTCGAGGTTGCGGTGGTCTGTCCAGACCTCGAACGGTTCCCTTGCCCCCTCCAGCCAGTGCCTCCACTCCTCAAGCGCCATGCGGATGGCCGCTGCCTCCTTCTCCCAGGTAGACCAGTTCCTTTCCGCCTTCCCAAACTTCCGGGACAGGTACGCCCCGGGCCTCAGACGGCCCTCCCCGTCCCTCTGCAGGAGTACCGCTCCCATGGCCACATCACTAGCGTCTACCTGTACCACCATGGGCCGGGCTGGATCCACATGGATCAGCGTAGGCTCGGCGGCGAACGCCTCTTTGAGCCCCTGGAAAGCCTCCTCCGCCCGGGACCCCCAATCCAGAGCCGCCCCGGGACGCTTGGCCCCCTTTCCTTTCCCCTTGGTACCTAGGAGATCGGTGAGGGGGGTCACCAAGGCCGAATAGTTGGGCAAAAAGCCCCTGCAGAAATTTGCGAACCCTAGCAGGCTCTGGAGTTGGCGCCGTGTCCGCGGCCGCTCCCACCCCAGGACTGCCTCCACCTTCTGGGGATCCATGGCCACCCCCGCCGCCGAGATCCTATACCCCAGGTAATCTAAGGAGGGACGGTGGAACTCGCATTTGGGCAACTTGACGTATAGGTGGTTGTCCAGGAGTCTCTGCAAGACCTCCCGGACCAACCGGACGTGTTCCCGGGGGTCCCGACTGTACACCAGCACATCGTCCAGGTAGACCACCACCCCTTTGTACAGGAGGTCGTGGAGTACCTCGTTGATGAGACTCATGAACACCCCCGGGGCCCCGCTCAATCCGAACGGCATTACCAGGAACTCGAACTGTCCAAACTGGCAGTTAAAAGCCGTCTTCCATTCGTCCCCCTCCCGGACCCGCACCCGGTAGTATGCCTCCCTTAAGTCTAGCTTCGTGAAGATCGTGCCGGTACCCAACTGGTCCAGCAGATCCGGGATGAGGGGGAGCGGGTACGCGTTCCCTGCCGCTATGGCGTTCAACCCTCTATAGTCCTGGCACAACCTCCGGGTGCCATCCTTCTTGCCCACGAAGATGACCTCACTATGTCGTGTCCCCAATGGTAACTGTAGCTAGCTGTCAAGAACGCACGCCACTCCGAGAAGTCAGCGGAAGAAGTCTTGAAGTTTATTGTACAGCACACAGAGAAACGTGGAAAGTCCGTGAGGATTCTGAAGAGGCCACCTCAGAATCCCCCTTTAATACACCTTGCTGGGTGACTCCCAATTCCCCCCTCCCTTCTGCCCTAAAGGTCCGGGGGTGATCCACTTCCCCACCCGGGGTGGTTTGGACAAAAGAGTTAACTGCTCTGGTCTACCTGCACTATTCATGGGTGCTTTTTACATTGTTATTGTGATACTGCCGGTTCCGCCGCTGATGGCTCGTTAGCGGTCGTTATCGCCCATCCTGGGGTTGTTTACCCCGTGGGGCATGCCTGGGTGAGGTCGGGCCTTGCTGCACTCGGTTTAACCCCTGCATGCCTGGCTCCGCTGTTGCCCCCTTTCCTGGCCCGCTGCATGGTTCCCCTTCCTGGCGCCTGCATGGCGCGACCACACTGTCTAGTCGGGTCGCGACACAGATATACCGAAGGAATCGAAAAGACTGTTCATATACGCTACTACGGCTGCAAGGATGCTGCTTGCCCAGAAATGGAAAGATGACAAGATGCCTACGAAGGGGGACTGAACCCCTGTGTTGCAACTTAATCAAGAACCAACAAACAGAGCAACACGAGACCCAGAGCGAAGGCACAATATCAATTGATATTGTGCCTTCGCTCTGGGTCTCGTGTTGCTCTGTTTGTTGGTTCTATGAAGGCGGACTGGCAGATGAAACTGCTAGATTGCGCAGAGATGGCGAGATTGACCGGGAAAATCAGGAAGATCAGAACTTCAATAGAGATCGGGATGAATACAGATTACATTTAAAAGAACACTGTAAACACTTAGACTCTCTGGCAAGCTCTAAATAACTCTTGCAATGTTACAAAGACTTTGGAAACAATGGAGGACTGTAATTTGGATGAACTGTGATATTCAGTTGACAAAGGTATTTAAAGAATCCAAGGAGGGGAGGAGGGAAATCCTAAGATTCGAAAGAATCTTGTTTCATTTTTAATGTTTTCAAGAATGTTAATTGTGTGATTGATTTTGTGAAACCAAATAAGAGTTACTTTTAAAAAAACAACAGCAGAAATAACACCTAGCTATACCAACTATGTCATTCTCAACAGTAGTAAGATATTGGCATTTAAAAAAAATCCCAAAGATGCTAAGTTCAGAGATAAAACAAAAACCTAAATAAGTCTATGCTTACTTGATAGGATTCTTTGCAACGTCAGGGTCTCGGGCAGTCACGGTTCCTATGACAGTGTTTATCTGGACATCTTCTTTCACTTCAAATACATAGGCTGGCCTGCTGAACACTGGAGGTTCGTCAACATCCTCCACCACAATTCTGACAGTCGTAACATCTTTGAAGGGTCCCAGATAGAGGAATCTGGGGTCCACGTGAGGATTGCTTGCCTCCACTTTCAGAGTGAACTGTCTCTTCTTTTCAAAATCCAAAGCCTAGGAGCAGAAAATGCACATGTTAAATAGAAAGCTGATAACGGCTTTCCAGGGGGACCTGACATTCAAAGAGGCAGACTGAAATGCGTGGAATGAGCGCGTTATGCACTTCAAAACAAACATTTGCACTGCAATTCAATGCATGTTTGCTCAGAAGGGAGCCCTACTGGTACATACGCCTCAGTAAGTGTATCCAGGATTTCGGCCTCAGAGGTAAGGTGGTTATGTGCCCTATTGTAAAGAGGAGAGAGGGTGTGTGGTGTAAATATAAAGAACCACAAGGCGGGAAAGCAGAAGGGGCAATAAAGTTGCTCATCAACCTTTAGCAGAGAGTCCTGCTCCATCAACTACCTTCTTTCTGTTCTTCAAAGGACAACACTTCTTGTTGCTTCTTGGAGAAGACCAAGGAATGCAGGGTGTGCATTTGAGGCCCAGCTCGAAGAAGGGCCTGCTCCAGAAGGAAGGCGTGTTTGCTTGAATTGGGACTGCTCAAAGTTGAGCAGAGGTGCTTCCGTGTTCAAGCACTCCCACTTCAAACAGTTGCCCCATTTATGCCTCGTGAAGAAGAAAATATACAATGGCAACTTCAGAGGTCTCTGTAATGTCCGGAGATAATGTGCTGCTGCGAGACAATCATAGAATCATAGAGTTGGAAGAGACCACAAGGGCCATCCAGTCCAACCCCCTGCCAAGCAGGAAACACCATCAAAGCATTCCTGACGGGTGGCTGTCAAGCCTCTGCTTAAAGACCTCCAAAGAAGGAGACTCCACCACACTCCTTGGCAGCAAATTCCACTGTCAAACAGCTCTTACTGTCAGGAAGTTCTTCCTAATGTTTAGGTGGAATCTTCTTTCTTGTAGTTTGAATCCATTGCTCTGTGTCCTCTTCTCAGGAGCAGCAGAAAACAACTTTTCCCCCTCCTCCATATGACATCCTTTTATATATTTGAACATGGCTATCATATCACCCCTTAACCTTCTCTTCTCCAGGCTAAACATACCCAGCTCCCTAACCCGTTCCTCATAAGGCATCGTTTCCAGGCCTTTGACCATTTTGGTTGCCTTCCTCTGGACACGTTCCAGCTTGTCCGTATCCTTCTTGAACTGTGGTGCCCAGAACTGGACACAGAACTGTCCTCCGATCCTGCACCTTTTAGAAGTCATTAATGACTTCATTTCTGTTGAAACATTCCTGCCTTTCCAAATGTGTTTGCCCAACAACGTTGCCATCCCACACTTCCTTGCAAATGAGAAAATAAATCACCCACTCTGAACTGACTTTCGTTTCCCTCAAAGCCCCTACCTGAAAAGGGGACACATTTTGGGGGGAAGCTGTGTGTTGAAAGCCGTTCCTCACTGGAAATGCAACTATGTTATGTGAAGTCAAAACCAATGTAGCGTGGTGTTCGGTAAAAGAGCGTAGCGAGGATGCTGTTGTGTTGTGTCAAGGGAAGAGATAGTCATCATTTGTTTTACTTCATTGCTTGTTAATGAGCGCCGACGGTCAGTCGATGTTTCTGGAACTAGCTGTAGATGCTTGCTCAACAGCGCTTGACATCTGCAAGACTTTCCTTCGTGAGCTTTGACAGTGTCTACCAAACTCGGACGTAGCCCATGTGGTTGCCAGGGCCACCCCAATATATTTTGCTGCCTCAGGAAGAACAGCAATTGGTGTCTCTGCTTCCCCACCTCTGCCTCACCATTCAACGTATATAGTGTGCAAAACCTGGCCAAGTTATTTTGGCACCTGAGGCGACAACCCCTCGGGTGCTTCTCTCATGCCCTGGCAGTAAAAAAATACAATAGTAAAACATGAAACAACTGACAATTCGCTGCTCTTTCATGAAACCCCCAAATCAGGGTTGTTGTTGTTGTTGTTGTTTTAAGTGGGTGGGTGAATCCTTCAATTTCCAATTATCTCTGTTTCTCATTTTTCCAATCTTAATTTCCGTTCCCCACATTTTCACATCACTTTGGGATGTCAAAAAAAAAAAAAAAATTGTCATGAAAATTCATCAGCACTTTCGTGTGAGTTTCTCACAGTATGCATGTTTGCTTAAGAGGCACCGTTTTTCAAAGCAAATTTCCCTAACGTGCTTTATTTTCGTATGTTATTTTCGCAAATATGTGCATTTTTATGCAGACTTTAATATATGTCTTTCTGTACACGCTCCTTGGCATTGCAAAAAAAAACAAACCACACAACTTTTGATGGATGGCTGCGTTTTGGTTTCCATATTGTTTTGGGAACTGTAAATTTGGTAAGTTCACCTTTAAATGCAAACTGAGTTGAATTTCTCTCCCACCCCTAGTTTCAAATAGAAGCTGTTTGCTTTTAGGGGAACTGATGTTGCTTTATAGGCCGGCTCTTTCTGACTATGGGGCTTATCTTCCCCTCTCTATGCTCAATGCATAAACAGATATTGTAAAAATGCCACAAGCTTCCAGTGCTCTCTCCTCAAATGGAATCGGGCCCCATAGAAGCTGCCCCTGGAATTTCCTTTTGCTCGAGGAGGTGTGGGGAATTGTGCGTGATGTAGTTGCAATTAGATTTGACTACATCGTGAAATCCTGAGGGTACAGAAGAAACATCACAAGCAATTTAGGTGGAAAGGAGACAAACCATGCCTCTTCATTTTTTATCCCCTGTACTGTATGAAACCTGGCCAAAGCATTATTTTTCAGAACCAGACGCAAACAGAAAGCTGAGTGATATCAGGATCAAGTCCTATGAGGCATTTCTGTATGAACAAGTAATGACGGGTGTTGTGCGGAGATCTACAGGCAAAAGTGCATGTTTGAGACTCTACACAATGTCTTTTTCGTGTTGGCTAAGTTTGAATTGATGCGGGCTGATATCTGTAACCTTATCAAGCTTGCCAGATAAGTTGCTCGTAAATGAGATTAGTCAAATGCTTTCTGACAACGAAGGTGTCATATTAGTAGTTCCCACTCAGGATCTTATAAGGCCCTGCTCTTTAAAAAACAGAGACACAATCAAAGAGAAAGTCAGAATCATAGCTGTCAACCTTTCCCTATTCGGAATAAGGGAATTTCCCGCAAAAAAAGGGGGAAAGTTGACAGCTATGGGAATGCACCCGAACATAATTATGAATTGCATTGTATAGGAGATATACATAGGGACACAGAGCTCTGATACGCTTTGCATTAGATGTGATATCAACTTTACCCAGCTTTTCAGAGTGTTTAATTTCAAAATGTTTCATATGCAACAGGGCACATTTTTTTTGAGAATTTGTGGGGCAGATTCCTAGCCAGCGTCTCTAAAACGTATCCCCTCCCTGCAACATGTAGAAAAGAACCGGTGTGTAAAAGAGGCCAAATTGCCATTTAACAGAACAAGTCTGCTGCACCTAGGGATGTCAGAGAATTCTGTCGGTAACAGAAATTGTCACTGCTCACATTTTTATCCCAGGTCCAGAAGAGAAATCAATCCAGCAAATACAACTAGCATCAATCTAGTGAATACGATTGGCACTGTTTTTTTAAAGCCAGCAACCAACACATAATTAATCAAATGCCCAGTCACAATATCCCTTATGCTCTAGTGCAGGGGTGGCCAACTCCCAAGAGACTGTGATCTACTTACAGAGTTAAAAACTGGCAGTGATCTACCCCCTTTTGGGGGGGTTCAGGTCAAAGTTGTTGAGCTTTTTTGGGGAGGAAAGCCCCGTTTTTTAGGCATTCAGGGCAAAGTTGTTGTTGAGCTTTTTTTAGGGAGAAGGAAATCCCTGTTTTTTGGGGGTGCAGGGCCAAAAAATTGAGCTTTTTTTTAGGGGAGCCAAAGTTGTTGAGCTTCTTTGGGGGAGTCAGTGATCTACCAGTGATCTACCACAGACGGCCAGTGATCTACCGGTAGATCACGATCTACCTGTTGGACGTGCCTGCTCTAGTGTGACCAGGAAACAAGACATAAGATGGGTTGACTCAGACAGGAGCAAACATGGTCCTTATTAGCTGGTGCTATACAGGGCAGGAAGCAGGTTCTGCCCGCACTCAAACGGTGCACCCCTTTATTTCGTCTCATATAAGCGAACGGCATTTTGCTAGCCCACCCAACCATGTTTAGCATCTAAACAGAGTTATAAGAAGTATTTTGCATTATCTCATAGTGGTGATAAGCACTGGGTTGCAGCCATGAAGCAGCAGCTTCTAGACACAGGCTGAAAGAAGCCCGCAGGATCTTGGTCAGAGTTGAGAAGGGAGGTGTCGAGGTAGGGAGGGCAGCCTGTGTGCCTGGGCTGCCCAGGGCCACTTGATCCGATCTGGACAGCCATGCGAAAGTGTGAGATATTTCCTCTGAAGCTATTTCTCCACCCTTTGCAGAGAATTGACAAGGGTGTTAACAACTATGTGTGGGAGACAAAACGCATGTGACAAAAGCATGCTGAAAGCCAGAAGGGAACATCTTAGAACATGCACCTTTTTCACTGTTACGATGCCTTCCTGCGTCGCCTTGTCCGTGACGACGCCAAACATTTCTGAGCCGTCCCCTTCGATGATGCTGTACTCCATCTCTGCATTTGGACCTACATCAGCATCAGTAGCTTTTATCCTGCCAACCGGTGAATTGAGAGGTGCAGACTCATGGATTTTGAACTGGTAGGCACCTAGAGATAAAGGGAAACTTTAGCCAGAAAATCACAACTATTGGGGCATTTCCCCCAAATCTCTAGTCACATGCAGGTTTTCTTCCTACATCTATTCTCTAACAGCATCCACACTAGTAAATTAATTCCTAGGTTGCTGCCACTCCAAGTTGCTTGCAGGACTTTCTTCCATCCTGTTGTATTCCTGATTCAAAAGAGATGCAAAAGGCAAGTGCTTAACCGTTCTATTTGTTCTGGCATCAGACTTAACCCATGCACCCTTCAGCTGCAAAGCCTGCACACCGGAATAGTTTCCCTCTGGCTTTTGCCATGTAAACACCTTATGGCTCAAGGTGACTCTTTCCTTGTGCTGATTTAAAGGCGCTGGTGTCTTGGCGCTTCGTCAAACAGGGGGTAATGATGGTAGGGCAGAGCCATCCATTTCCCTGCACCTGTATGGCAGCCTGCAGGTGAAGGGAGTGGCTAGCTTGCATGACAGTCCCACACATGATTAGAGTACAGAACTGCGACCACACCCATAAGTCTGAGAGGGGGTCTTGCTGTCTGGGCAGCCCAGGACCTCCATACACACTGCCCTGGTTTGCATCCCAAGCAGGTTACTTTGGTGCTGCTAATGCAGCAGTTTGACTTGACCCCCAGAGGTGCACTCCATTGTCTCTCGAGACAGATGGATGCCAACAACAACTGCAGCTAGAGCCAGTGTGGTGTAGTGGTTAAGACAACAACTGCAGGAGAGCCAGTGTGGTGTAGTGGTTAAGAGTGGTGGACTCGTAATCTGGTGAACTGGGTTCGATTCCCCACTCCTCCACATGCAGCTGCTGGTTGACCTTGGGCCAGTCACACTTCTTTGAAGTCTCTCAGCCCCAGTCACCTCACAGAGTGTTTGTTGTGGGGGAGGAAGGGAAAGGAGAATGTTAGCCGCTTTGAGACTCCTTCGGGGAGTGATAAAGCGGGATATCAAATCCAAACTCTTCTTCTTCAGCTATCAACTCAGCACAGAACAGGTGACGCAGGGAGCCAATAGTATCTTATCTGGCTCCCTGAAGTGACTGACTCTGACCTTGGCTCCTCAGATAGTTCACTGTAACAACAGGTTGCTCTATCTGTGGAATATTGAACCCTGCAGGCCTATCTGCCCAACCATTCAGGCTGAGAGCTGTGTGGAGCCTAGCAGGGATAAGTGCTTTAAATAAGCCCAGTATCTTCTTTAAATCAGGTCTGCTTTATTCCACCGCAAACCCCTACAAGGCATTTTTCTCCTTCCCTGCCCCTTGAACTGATTTCAACAAGTCCTCTCTTTACAATGCACGCAGGGCTGTTTTCGCCAGATGGATTATGGCAAACCAAAAGCATCCATACGTCAAACACAGTGAATAAGGAAACAGCAAACCACCATTGTGCAATGTGACATAGCGACACAAGACGACGCACAGCCAAAGCTCTTCATGTTAACTTGCTGCACTGCAAATGACCCAAATACATTGTCTCGGGGACCTTTTGGTCATTGTGCTTCTGCATCATTGTCTCAGAGCATGTGAGATGCCCTTGGCAAGAGATGTGTAATTCTCTTTGGGCCATGGAGCCGAGTCTCAAATTATGGCCTACTCGTGTCAACAGAAGTTTCCTACTGTCCATACCCACAGGCTGACGTTTGCCCTATATTATGAGTTATTCTTCAATTGGGGGAATGCCTCCCTCAACATCTTCAAATATATAAACCTGGCATACTTTTGTATCTAGAATTATTTTCCTTGGAGAGATAAGTATTTGGTGCGGTTCTCTTTGCTAATGCTGTTTCAGAATGCATCAATATCTTGCGGCTAGTTGAAAGCTAGTATGTCAGTAAAGGTAAAGGGACCCCTGACAATTAAGTCCAGTCGCGGACGACTCTGGGGTTGCGGCGCTCATCTCGCTTTACTGGCCGAGGGAGCCGGCTTTGTGTGCGGACAGCTTCTGGGTCATGTGGCCAGCATGACTAAGCCACTTCTGGCGAACCAGAGCAGCGCATGGAAATGCCGTTTACCTTCCCGCAGGGGCGTAGCAAGGGGGGCGGGGGGGGGGGCGGGCCGCCCCGGGTTCCACCCCAGAGGGGGGTGACAGTTGGGCTGGCCCCGCCCTGTGCGGGGCCCGCCCGCGCCGCTGCTCCGTCCAGCGGCACCGGTGCTTCTGCGGCGCCAAAAGCAGCAGCGACAGGGCACCCCCCCAGCCGCCGCACACGATCGGCGGCTGGGGGGGTGCCACCGCCGCTGCTTTTGGCGCCGCAGAAGCACCGGTGCCGGTTTGGATGGAGTGCGCACGCGCGACTTCGCGCGTGCGCACTCCATCCAACCCGGAACTGCTGCTTCTGCGCCCAAAGCAGCGGCAGGGCACCCCCCCTCCAGCCGCCGATCCCGTGCGGCGGCTGGGGGGTGCCGCCGCCGCTGCTTTTGGCACGGCGCTTCCCAAGGGTGCCGCAGAAAGCGCTTTTAAAAGCGCTTTTTAAAAAAAGGGCTCCCCCCCAGCGGGGGGCGGAGCCGCAGTGACGTTGCGTCGTGACGTCACGACGCAACGTCACGACGCCCCGCCCCGGGGGGGGTGCCTCCTCCAGTCCCCGCCCCGGGTACCGAGGAGGCTTCGTTCGCCCCTGCCTTCCCGCCAGAGCCGTACCTATTTATCTACTTGCACTTTGATGTGCTTTCGAACTGCTAGGTGGGCAGGAGCAGGGACCAAGCAACGGGAGCTGACCCCGTCACGGGGATTCGAACCGCCGACCTTCTGACCGGCAAGCCCTAGGCTCTGTGGTTTAGAGCACAGTGCCACCCGTATGTCAGTAGCCTAGCCTTATTTCTAATGTGCAGGGTTTGCCCAGGCAGGGAGGTTTTCTGAGATGATTGGTGGTTTCCATGGTACTTGACAAAACAGTAGCCTTTGAGCCCTGGATTAGACAAACTGACAAGCACTGAATCGTACTAAATATCACAAAGGCTGCTTAACCAATGAAAGAATGTAGTCAAAAATAACTAGTAGCTATATACTATAATGTACTCAGTGTAAGAACTGGGCTAAATTCCCCTAATTCAATTGATTTCAGTGTACAGTGGTACCTTGGTACTCGAACGGCTTGGATCCTGATCAAATCGGTTTCCGCAAACCCAGTAGTAAGTGTTCCAGTTTACAAACGTTTTTTGGAAGCCAAATGTCCACCACGGCTTCCGCTTGAGTGCAGGAAGCTCCTGCAGCCAATCAGAAGCAGTGCCTTGGTTTTTGAATGGTTTTGGGAGTCAAACGGACTTCCGGAATGGATTAAGTTTGAGAACCAAGGTACCACTGTATTTTCTTTTGACCCTTTGAAATAGGACATTACAATACCATAGACGGAGCTGAAGATAAATTTGAGAAATAACTGTCAATAGTCAGCAGTAGTAATGCTTTATGCTTTCCATAAGCTTTCACAGATTTGTGATCAAAAGGTATAACCCCCTCCCCTCAGTAACATCCATCTCTTCTAATTTTAAAGATTCCAGGCTTGCTGTGAATCTTTGAACCCCCATCACTGGATTGCAGAACTGAGCTAGATAAAGCAGAATGATTAAATCTTCCATACTCTGGGGGAAACGAGGTGGGTTGTCATTGACATCCGTCAATGTGATGTTCACCGTGGTGGTTCCTGACAATCCACCCATCTGTCCTCCCATGTCCTTGGCTTGGATGACCACTTGGTACTGCTCTCGGTTTTCTCGATCCATGTTCAGCAGAGCTGTTTTGATGATGCCTGGGGATGAGAAAATTAAGGACACCATTGAAGGTAACTGACTTTTCTTGTAAAAGCTTAAGTTAAATGGCCAGAGTGCTGCACATCTCTTCCTGTATGGGCGTGATATCAATGGGAAGGGCTTTCTTTGCAAAAGCCCATTGTAAGGATGGAATAGTGCTGCAATGGAGGAACCTCATGCTCAATGAAGCCCACCATGCACTCTCTTCATGAAGTTAAAATAATCATTTACACAAGCCTTTTCAGTCCATAGGTTTATTTGTATGTGTGGCTCCAAGCCCACTGCTTTCCATTTCTGGCATCTGCTCAGCTTCCATATTTATGTTGCAAGTCCAGTTGGAGTAAGCCTGAGGTCACTGTTGTAGGGACACAGGAAGCCATAAACGACATGATAACATTTTTGGGATTCAAATGACCACAACTTTATTGATTGCAAATGCAAGAAGGTTTTGGGTTAGGCACTGGATCTGTATCCTGGATCAGCCAACCCAATTGCTGACTGATAACTTCACCAGGGTCAACCCTGGGTTAAGGATTCCCTTTTGATGCACATCAAATACAGAGGACCCCCTCCAGGACAACTGGGGCATTCCATGGCTTGTTAGCCTCCGTCCGGGCATACGGACAGAATCCTTCCCCTTGGACCCCTTTACCAGGGTACCTCAATACTTTGATCTGGAGGAGAGTGGGGTACGGCAAATTCCTCTTTGGTGACCAAGTCACTCCACCATAAGGTCATCCACATGTACCATCTGCTCACCTTCAGATGGGGCCAAATTTATACAGGGTGGGATATCCGATGCCGACTGCGCTACTGGAAGATGGTACAGCCAGCTTTGATGATTTGGGGAGGGACCCGAGTGGAAACAGGCTTAGCCAGGTCCGTCTCCAAATTCCTGCTTGCAGTCTGGCCTCTGATTGGCCAATGTAAGTTCAAAAGAGGTAGTGGGGTCCTGTCACTCCCTGCTGCTGGCTGGAGCTTATGATACTGACGAACTGAGTGGGAGGTTTTTGTGTCCGTCCATCCCCCCGCTCCCCAGCTTGCCCACGGCTGGACCAGGTTGCAACTGCTGCTGCTGCTGTCAAGAATAGCAAGCGATCCTTAGTGTTATTTTAAATCGTTTGGGTAGCGCAACACATTTTTAAAGCGTGTTATGGTTTATTTTCAGTTTTGTGTCTATGTGTGCATTGAACAGAAAAGCTGCCTAGAACAATTGCAAAAAAAATCAGTAATAAATCTAAACCTCCACTCTGTCCTCTTGACAACAGTCGCTAGTAACGGTTGCACTTACCCTGATGTAAATATTTAAGTGTTGTCAAGTTGCTGCACTCAATTATAGCCTTGTCAAATTGTATCTGGTTCTGTTGCTTGTGTGACTTGCACAATATGGAAAAGAGCTTCAAGCTATTTGCATATACTGCTGTTTGATGCAGTTCTTTCATCAACCTATTAACCCCATGCTAAAGTATTTTCATGAAGCTAAAAGGGAGCATAACTTCTTTTTTCCCCATTGCTTTTTGTCCTGCATCTTTGTGTGCGTTGTGTTTTCTCCCACCCATTTCTTATTTGAAATTTTTATTTTGACAAACGGGGTGAAAGCAAGCCTTCATTAAAGACATAGTACTACAACATTAAATTGAAAGGAAATCCATGGGAAAAATAGCAAGTCCCCAAGCATTATTTATATATATTTAGAGGTAGAAACAGTATTGGGAGGGGAAAAAAAGAAGTTGAACAGAGGGGTAAAATATCAGTGTCATTCTATTTGGCTTTCTAAAATGTGGGGTGCCTTTGCAAACTGCCCATCTGTTTATAAAAGCTGGGCTCCTAAAAAAAATCTGTTACACTACTGACCACATACTTTTGCGATGCTGCCTCTACGAGGAGGTGCGAAGCGAGCTTATCCACACGCTGCTGACGGAGCTACCTGGACGTTCGGACAATTTCTATATAGAGTGGCTTCTTTCAGATATTAACGATAATGTGACAGCAAAGGGAGCCAAGTTTTGTGCTAGAGCCATAAAAATTCGGTCCGATCTAGCTAGCAGCATCCACACAACTTCAGGACAGAGCTAAAGACGAACCAGTGTTATAATCGGCTGCAGCCCTATTTTTAAAGTAGAGATATCCTCTATTATTATTATTATTATTATTATTATTATTATTATTATTATTATTTTATTTTTTTTAAGTCTAGAATTTTACATTTATAAGTTTATATTTTAGAATGTATTTTGGATTGTATTTATTGATATATGTGTGTGCTGGTGGAGAACCGTAACAATAAACTATCTATCTATCTATATCTACCTACCTACCTACCTACCTACCTACCTACCTACCTACCTACCTACCTACCTATCTATCTGTTACACTCTAGTGTGGCCAAGGAACAATGGGGCTATGCAGACAGAACCATACGTTAAAATACGTGCATGAACAGATGGGTGCTTTGAAGTCCCAACATTGAGGTTTCAAAGCATGTAGCGGGCGGCAAGGTGCCGATAGAAGCAAGCTCCCCCTCCACTTCCTTTCAGATGTTGAAACAAAACACTTGGACCAAGCAGGATTGACGTGCCTTCACATCAGCCAGGGCAAACTTACTTTGAGTAGCACTTTAAAATCTCCCCACAACCAGTTGGCTGTTGGGTGCTTTGGAAGCTGCTCAAGTGGGCTTTGACAAAGGCGTAACCCTCACTCTGCCAAACTGAAACTGAACTTTCCCCAATACGTTTCCCACAGATCTTTATTGCAGACAAGTAAGTTTACTGCTAACCTTGTAGTTATAAAGTTTACAAAAATGAAAGCTTACATAAAATAAGAGAGAGAAAATTCACTGTCCAGATTTCAGATATTATTATTATTATTATTATTATTATTATTATTATTAAGCAAAAGTCAGCACCATCTCTCTGTCTACCACATTCTCCTTCCACTTCAAAGCTGAGCTGGCTTTCATGTCAGTTTCCTGTATGAGCCACAGAGTTATAAAACGATACCTCCAATCTTTTTTTGAAGGACCTGTGATTAAGCAGCATTCATCTCCTTCATAGTATTTTATCCTTTATGCTGACAGATGGACAACCTCTGGCCACTGAGCTCATTGTATGTATCTTGCTGTGCCTCCTGAAGCTGCCTTAATCTCTCCCCCATGATGAAAATTGAAGCAGGGTGATCTTTATTCTGGATTAGTTAATCCAGAACACTTTTGTCTATGGCTCTGCCAATTGCTTTCCTGCAGCCCCTAGCACATGACCCCTGATGGATGGTTGCCCTTGAGAGACAAAAGGTTGTCCACTCTCCATTTTTATTCATGAAAGCCAAATCACTGAGCTGAGCACTCCTTTTGATGCAGGCATCCTAAACATTCCCAGTATTTGTTTAACGGGGTAAGCAAACTTTTCCAGCAGGGGGCCAGTCCACTGTCCCTCAGACCTTGTGGGGGGCCGGACTATATTTTGAAAAAATAATAATATATGAATGAATTCCTATGCCCCACAAATAACCCAGAGATGCATTCTAAATAAAAGCACACATTCTGCTCGAGTAAAAACACCAGGCAGGCCCCACAAATAATCCAGAGATGCATTTTAAATAAAAGGACACATTCTACTCATGTAAAAACACGCTGATTCCTGGAGAAGGCGATTGGGCCAGATTTAGAAGGCAATTGGGCAGGATCCGGCCCCCGGGCCTTAGTTTGCCTACCCATGGTTTAAATGGACTGGGGGGAAAGTACTTTCCATCCAGGCTCTGTTCTGTTTTTGTTAGGTTAAGATATTAAAATAATGTGTCATATTTATAGATGTATCACTCTACTGGGCCTCTCAAAGTCTGCACTGAGTCAAATAGAATTTCCTTGAAGAATTTGCCAAATAGGTCCTAGCTTGACTTAACGCGTCGTTTTAAATTATGGAGGTTGTCAGAGAATGACAGATTAAGGTCTCCTGACCTGACTCAGACTCGACGGAAAAATATGGCTGCCCCTGGAGAATGCTGTAGACAACTCTAGCGCTGTTCCCATACGTGGGGTCATCGGCATCCGTTGCTGTGACTTGCACGACAAATGTACCTGCAATGATAAAAAAAGAAAAGAAAAATATTTGCTGTTCTGCCAAAGGACATCATTTTAAATTGTCGCTCTTGCTTCTAGCCAGCCGCACAAACTTAGTACCTGGAGATTCCAACAGAGGTGCCATTTCAGGAGTTTTCTCCAGAGGTGGAAATGGGACTCATGATGGTGGGTGTGTGGGTGTTTGAGATTCACAGTGAGTTTTGAAGGGCTGCTCTTGAATGCAATATCATTTGTTGCAGCTATCTTTTTTATTTTTATTTATTTTTATACCTTGTACAGTAACCAGAGATACAGGTGTTCTTGAGAGATGTGCTGTTGGATGGCATTGCCCAGCCGGTTTCCCAACACTGCGTGTCACTGCTGGTTACCAAGAAGGAGAATGCAGCTAGGAGCTCACTGTAGTTGTGGCTGCTACTGCCTCCAGCATGGCCCTGATCAAAATTTATTCCCGGGATGCAGGTGGCACTGTGGTCTAAACCACTGAGCCTCTTGGGCTTCCCGATCAGAAGGTTGGCGGTTTGAATCCACACAATGGGGTGAGTTCCTGATGCTCTGTCCCAACTCCTGCCTAACTAGCAGTTCGAAAGCACACCAGTGCAAGCAGATAAATAGGTACCGCTGTGGCAGGAAGGTAAACAGCGTTTCCATGCACTCTGGTTTCTGTCACGGTGTTCCATTGTGCCAGAAGCGGTTTAGTCATGCTGGCCACATGACCCGGAAAGCTGTGGACAAATGCCAGCTCCCTCGGCCTGAAAGCGAGATGAGCGCCACACCCCATAGACACCTTTGACTGGACATTTTAGGATAAAATGCACTTAGAAATGTGTACATGGAGATAACATTATAATAAGATACATATTGAAATGCAGTGTTTTGGTGGATTGAAAAAAGAATCCATAGCCTAATGCAGAAATGGAATGGAATGGACCTCTGAATGAACATATGCTGAACAGGCATGGACTAGAAATAAACTATACCTGTCCATACTTTAGTGTAGCATTCATAAGTCTAGACTTGTCCCTTGAATAGTAGGTGAAAACTGGTCTCTGCATTGTTGGGCACAATTCAAAGTGTTGCTTTTATATATACAGTGGACCCTCCAGATACGAACTTAATTCGTTCCAGGGGTCCATACGTACCCCAAAAGGTCCGTAACATGAGGCGCAGCTTCTGCGCATGCAGCGAAACCCGGAAGTATACACTTCCAGGTTTCCCACGTTTGCAACCCGAAAGTAACGTAACCCGAGGGTCCACTGTAAAGGCTTACACACCTCAGGAGCCCAGTGCCACATGGAATTGCCTCATCCCTTGTGAGCCTACACAGACCCCGAAGAAGAAGAAGAAGAAGAAGAGGAGGAGGAGGAGGAGGAGGAGGAGGAGTTTGGATTTGATATCCTGCTTTATCACTACCCGAAGGAGTCTCAAAGCCGCTAACATTCTCCTTTCCCTTCCTCCCCCACAACAAACACTCTGTGAGGTAAGTGGGGCTGAGAGACTTCAAAGAAGTGTGACTATCCCAAGGTCCTCCATGTGGAGGAGCGGAGAGGCGAACCCGGTTCACCAGATTACGAGTCCACCGCTCTTAACCACTACACCACACTGGCTCTCTGCAATGAGGTCATCATTGCAGGTCCTCCTCCAAGAGCCCTGGTGCTGGAAGTCCGGGGGGGGGCAACAAGAGAAAGGATATTTTTAGTGGTCCCCCCTCCCTCCTTTATGCTCAAAAGGAAACAAACAAAAATCCGAGACAAGAACTTTTCTCTTCTCTCAGGCATTTGATTGTTAATTTTCTCTGGTTACTGTACTTTCGTTGGTTAATGTAACGGTGATCAGGCTAATGTCGTTAGGGTGTAGTGGGGTTTCGAGAAGCGTATATGATTACGTTCCTGCTTGTTGTTTCTTGGTTTTTTAATTGTTTTAATTGCATGCAATTTCTTTTCTCTTTTCCTATAAGCTGCCCTGAGACTTTCCTGGTATAAAAGTGATGAACAAATGATAATGTTAATATTAAATGCAATAGTTATAATAACAAACTGGTGTGACACCTACCTACATCAGACATTTCTGGGACGCTGGCATTGTAAGTGTCCTTTGTAAACAGTGGCTCGTTGTCGTTGATGTCATGGATCTTAATGATGAACTCTGACTCCGGCTCCACTGGCTTTCCAGTTTTTTTGTTGATAGCTTGAGCACGGAGAATGTAGACAGGCTTCTCTTCCCTGTCCAGTCTCCTTGTGGCCTGTATATCTCCAGTGTTCTCATTGATAATGAAGAGGTCTCCTGCTCCATCTCCTGAAAGGATGTATTTAAGTGTCTTGTCTCCATTATCCTGGTCGGAATGAAGCTGCAACAGAAATAAAAAAATTAAGCAAAGCGGCAAATAATTGGGAAACCATTTCCGAGGCTGAATCTCTGTCAACGTGAATCATGCTTAACCACTCTTTGCTGGCTAGAACATCTCAGTGAGTTTGTTTACTGCATTGTTCTTCTCAATCCTTTCCCATTGAAAGCTATTTCCAGCTAGCCTAATTGCAAGTTGTTGTTGTTGGTTTTAAGGATACTGTTTTAAAAAGAGAATGTAGCACATTGTGATGAACCTTGACTATATTATTAGCCCTGTTTGCTAAGGTCTGGCCACCTTGTTTTTACTAGCATCCATTTTTTTAAAAAAAGGGCAAATCTCCATTCTGGAAGCCAGCAAACCTAGCCTGTCATTGGGCCAAACCAGATGTGACCTTAAATGTAGCTTTTCATTTGTTGTCTAGGTGACCTGTGCACAGAACCAAGTAAAGGCCAAACTAGATGTGGCATAAACGGCAGGATTCATTTAATGAGCCCTCTTGGCAGCAAGACCAGTGCAAGGACTTCCACTTGCACAATGGAATCAGGAGTGATGGTCAGGATAATTCCCAGAACAGCACATGAGGGGAGGGGAGGGAGGTCAAAAGCTCAGTAGTTGAATGAATCCTTGCATTTAACATGCAGGCTTTTAAAAATGCAAATAACATTGAGGGGTGGGTGTCGGAGCGATAACCAGGATCACTGCAGGCATGAATAAGTAACCCTTTCCTCCCTTGCTGTTGTCCTGAGGAAAATCCCTCCTCTGAAGCTGATATTTGCAGTCAGTGCCAGTGGAAAGATTTCCTCCTAATACGAGCATCAGCTGAAAAAAAAAAGTATTCTTAGGCCCACAGGAAGGGAAGAAAGGGTTAAATTCCTCCTTCATGCCTCTACCAATGCGGTTATTTATCAGATCCCCCGGGTTTGCATTTTCAAAAACCCCACTTGTGAAATATAAAAAGGCACTTAGTTATATTATTAAAATCATTTTCTTTTCTTTTCTGTTTAATGGTGTTTTCCCATTACGGAACACAACGTTTGCATCTCCCTTGTGTTTGCATAACACCATTCTGTGCTACGCGACGCAGTGAAATGCAATAAAAAGCGAGAGTCGCAAAGATCATGCACTGTATTGCTTATTTTTCTTTAAATCGTGCAAAGCAAGAAGTGTGCGGTATCTGAAAGGACACTTTTCTCCCAACCCCAACCATCTGCCAAGAGAGTTAATGCAAGTTGAGAGGCTGATCCTAACTCACTTAGCATACGGAGAAAGGTTGGAGTCCCACCCTCACCCAAGACCATGGGAGCAACAGGGTCTTTGCTAGGATGTGTGTGTGACATACGATACAAAAGTGATGAATATATTCTGGTTTATGGAAATTGTGGTAGTATGTGTGCATGTGGCTATACACAGTTGATTTTCGTATTGCATTTATCTATTTATTTAGATTTATATACTGTACTGCTGTCCGCTCTTTGACCGTAATAAAGATTGATTAATTGATATAGCGTGCTGCCTTTTTGCACAAGCCACAGGCAGTTTATAGCCAAATCAAACAAGAGAAAAACAGAGCATAAAATCTAGAAAATAACACAACTTCTAAATACGTAACACAGCAACTAGTGGCAGCAGCAGCAAACTAAACAATGTGTCCAATTGGGGTTCTCCTCCAAACACCTGCTTAAAAAAGATCTGATTTAACCAATCGCCTAAAATTACACAGAGGTGAGGCTAGATGTACCTCAGTAGGGAGGGAGTGCCACACATGAAGACCCACCACTGAAAAGGCCCTTCTCTAGGCATCCACACTTCATCCCATGTAGGTACCACAAAGATGGCTTTCATTCACTGATCTTAAGACATAGGCAGGCCAGTATGGAAGACTGCAGATAAATATGCAAACCAGGCCAGTAAGGGCTTTAAATACTAAAGAAAGCAGCTTCAGTTAGGCCTGAAGAATAATCAACAACCAGCGCAGCTCTTTTAAAATAGGAGCAATATGTTTGCAGCCTGATGACCCTACCGGCCTCCTGACTGCTGCATTTTGCACTAGCTGATATTTACAGTCTCTCTTCAAAGGGCATTACAGCATTCCACAAAGAGGGCATTACATTAGTCCAGCTTGGAGGAGCATGAATAACCATAGCTGTTCTAATCCTTTCCCAGAAATGGCTATAGTTGCCACCCCAGACAAAGCCAGGCATAGATGGTCCTACTCACAGAGGCCACCTGAACCTCGAGTGACAAAGATGGTTCCAGGAGCTCACTGAAACAAGGCACCTGCTCCTAGGAGCTCTGGATGTTCTCCCAATTCCTGGACATGGGGATGGCCTGCCCACAACACCTCTGTTTTGACTGGATTTAACCTTAATGTGTTGCCCTACGTCCAGTCAATTACCACCTCTAGCTCCAGGACCTCTTGGTATCAAAGGAACAGAGCTCAGTTCCATCAGGGTACTAATGACATTTCTCTCCAAATCCCCTGATGGCTGATTCCAGAGGCTTCATGCAGGTGACCAATAGCTTGGGCTACCAGATCAAACCCTGTGGGACTGTGTTGGACAGCTCCCGCAGGGCTGAGCAGAGGTCACCCAATGCTACTCTCTGGATCCATCCCTGGAGATAGGAGCGGAACTACTGCAATTCAATGCCTCCAAGCCCCAACTCCGTCAGGAAAATACCATGGTCAGTTAAAACATTCTCCCTGTCCTTCTCCTGACAATGGAATGGCCATTAGTCAGGAAAGCCAATGCTGTTTCTGCTCCCAAAACTGGACTGAAGCTGGATTTAAATGGACATTCATCTGAGCACGCTTGAAGTGGCCCCATAACCACCTTCTTGAGAGCCTTGGACTAGTGATTGGACAATAGTATCCAATAGTTCTAGTGCTTTTTTTTTTTTTAGAGGGGCAAACTTGAAGCGACAGTACTTATATCTTGATAAAAGTGTTGTGGGTGCCAACACATAATGGCTGCCATGGGCGGTACCATGACAAGAACAACGCTTCTTCCAGGCCCAGGGAAGTCATCTTAAGAAGTGAGACCACCACCTCCTCTTTCAAGGACAGCTGAAGCACTTTCTCCTAATGTGAGGCATCAACTAATCCCTGGATCCACTTGGCCATGCCCTCTGAATTGAGGGTCAAGGGTCAAGAAGGCGTGTGGTAGGATGCAGCTTCTCCTCATCCTCAAGCTGATGTAATTAAACATGATTCAGGTATGTACTGTATGTGAACGGCAGCTTTGCACACAAAAGGGTGGTTCTTCTGTTATAAATCTCTTTCCCCCCTTAATACATTCCATTTTAAACATCAGGTCAATAATTTAGAGTAAACCCCCCAGAAGGATTAAAAACAACAACAACATGTATGCCTCTTGTCAAGG
The DNA here is from genome assembly GCA_034642065.1 of Darevskia nairensis. Taxonomy (NCBI): domain Eukaryota; kingdom Metazoa; phylum Chordata; class Lepidosauria; order Squamata; family Lacertidae; genus Darevskia; species Darevskia nairensis. The sequence goes on along the minus strand of JAWWNI010000421.1, from coordinate 46,988 downwards.
ATGTTTGCAACTTTAGCTTGTGAGGAGTATTTCTCTGCCTGCATCTGTCCTTGAATCTGTGCTGTGTTGTTGCTGCTTCTGCTGTTGTTCAGACAAAGACTATTTTAACCCTCCTCTCTCTTTTCATTCCAGTACAGGATGCACCTTGACCTATTTGACGTGTTAACATAATAGCATAAAAGAATTTCTGAAACAAAAGATGAAAAGATTGAGGAGGAAAACATGCTCAGTTGTCATTTGAACACTCACTCGGTCTTCTTCAAGTAGCTTAGCAGTTCGTTCTGTTCCATTAAAACCAGCAAGAGATGGAGTGGGGATGGGGGTCAGGGAAGGACCTCAGCAGCCATAATATTAAATTTTAACCCTTTTAGGGAGGGTTAGAATTTAATTAAAATTAATCCACAGCTAACTCAAAGCAACAGTGCTACAAAATCTACCTGCATCTATTCTTGCCACAGCTAACTTGCAGAATTTGGAGATGCACCTTGTTTCCCCAGAAAGGACAACACAGTCTATTGTTGACTCAGCAGCCTAATATCTACTGTGTTGATACTGCTCATCATCTGGATCCTACGCAGGGCCAGACCAGAGGTAAAGCAGGTTGGGCATTAGCCGAGTGCCCCGGGGCTGAAAAGGACCTCTCACTGGCAGTGTTCAAAACTCCCATTGTTCCAGGGGCATTTTGTGACAGGGAATTTCATTAGCTCGAGCAGCTTCTGAGCTCCGGACGCAGTACCGCGTCTAAGATTTCCAATTAAAACTGCAGAGTGGATGGAAAGGAGGACCTTTTTCTGCCTCCCCACTTCCAGCTACTCTCTGAAGACTGGAGAAGAGACCCTCTTAAGAATATTAGGGCAAGGGAAGGACTAGACCATGTGAAAAATGAGCATAATATTTTAGCAGCAGTTCATTCATTTTCAACTTCGTATTCTTGCTACAAAAAAAAAAAAGCACGCCTAGACATTCTGTTGTTGCGCCCATAACCTAGGTTTAAGGTGCCATTTAGCTCCTAGCTTTCATATCTCAGTTTCTAACACTGCTCACTGGCCTGACCTTCCTTACCACCAGACATGGCTGGAGGTGTGTGGACAATGGCTGGGACTTAAACAAGTCATGTGTCTCCACCTCCCCTGCCTGATTGTTCCACTGGGCTCTGATAAAAGGCCAATAGAGATCCTTCTTTTCATATTGGCTCAGAAAATGCCTGCATTGCAGCTGCAGTTTACTGCTGCAGCCAGAAAAGCCTTTTAAGCTAAGTTTTTTAAAAAAATATTTAAAACATTGTAAGTTAAAACAGTCTTTCTAGTTGCCATAGCAAACACTGGCAGTGGCTCTCTGAAGAAGGAGTCCTCTTGGCCTTTCTTGAAGTGTGCAGAGGTGTTGAGAAGCTTCCACCGACCGCATTGGCAAATAATACATATTTTTAAACAAGTTAATATTCAGTTCCTTATTAGGAGCCAACACTTTCCTATTCTTTCTTATGTATGGGAGGGGAAATATTCCAAGTCTTCATTCAGTAAAGTTAGCACCTTCAGACTATGGATTATTACTGTATTCCCAACTCTGAATATCATGTGAATCACAACTTGATAGGGGGAAAAGGCAGAAAGTGCTGTGTCTAAAGTTTTTTAATAAAAAAAGAGAGAACAAAATGGCGTAGTCTTTACAGTAAATTAATTTGCTTAACCCCCTGGGTTTAATGAGGAGTCCCTTGTGAAATAATTCACTTAAGAAGGAAAGCAGACAGAAGATGAACCACAAATAAAAACAGGTTAAGTGTTGCAGTAGACACAGTTTCACTAATTTCACTTGAATACCATTGTTAAGTTTAATCATCTGACTCACTTGTAATGATTTTCTACTTAGATAAAGGTTATATTTCCCTACTTGTTTTTCTTCAGTGTTCCAGGCAACTGTTTGCAAATGCAAGCATTCAATGACAAAATTGTAAATCTAGTTTTAAGAACTGCTAAAGTTGCACGAGTCACACACACACACACACACACACACACACACACACACACACACACACACACACACACACAAATACATGTAGATTTCGGACCCTACTTTTGCCTTTCCTTTTGCCCCTGTATCTTTTTCTCCTAACTTATATGAAGGAAAAATATCAGGCTGCGATTTGTAAGCCCCTCTGGAAGCTTTATTGAGGAGTGGAATTATTCCTTTCACAAATTGATTTTTGCTCTTGTTGCATTTTTGTTCTTTTGCATTTCTTTGTTGTTGTTCAGTCGTTCAGTCGTGTCCGACTCTTCGTGACCCCATGGACCAGAGCACGCCAGGCACGCGTATCCTTCACTGCCTCTCACAGTTTGGCCAAACTCATGTTAGTAGCTTCAAGAACACTGTCCAACCATCTCATCCTCTGTTGTCCCCTTCTCCTTGTCCCCTCCATCTTTCCCAACATCAGGGTCTTTTCCAGGGAGTCTTCTCTTCTCATGAGGTGGCCAAAGTACTGGAGCCTCAACTTCAGGATCTGTCCTTCTAATGAGCACTCAGGGCTGATTTCTTTAAGAATGGATAGGTTTGATCTTCTTGCAGTCCATGGGACTCTCAAGAGTCTCCTCCAGCACCATAATTCAAAAGCATCAATTCTTCGGCATTTGCATTTCTGCAGCTCTGTGAATCAAATCAGAAAGCTACAGTAGCTGAGCTGGGAGGGGACCAAGGGCAGCTCCCTCGTTAGGAAAACGTTTGCTCAGATGGTGCATTATGGCAGCGATGGGAACACCTTCGCTTTCACTCCCAGGCCTCCACATTTCCTCATAGCTGTGATCTAGGCTGTTGGCGCACTGTGCGCTTGGTGGAATGGCGGTCTGGCAGGGGGCAGGAATGGCAGCTCTTCTTTCCTCAGGGGTGCTCTTTCCTCCATGAGGAGACCACTCTTTCGGGGTGCTTCTTGGCACCTGGGAAAAACCCTTTCCTTTGATTGGTGGGCCAACAGCTGGTGCCCTTCAGAAAGGGCAGCATGTGTGCTCATAGAGCATCTTCAAATGGCCATAATTAAAGGCAGAACTGGAAGAGTCACCCCTTTGCTAGTGGGATCTCAGCTGCTACACAACTCTGTGCAGTAGAAATCCTTTGTTTCGTGTCCCTTCCTATGCTTTGCTTTATCTGCTATTTCATTTTATTTATTAAGTTTGTATACCGTCCTTCATCTGAAGATCACGGGGCAGTTCACAACATAAAAATACAAAAGGAGAACACAAAATGCATAGTAAAACAAAAACACATTTAAAAGGCCATAGAATGCTAACCGGCCAAAGGCCAGGATATAGAGGAATGTTTTCGTCTAGTGTTTGAGACTTACTCAGCTCAGACTTCCCTTGTTTCTTTCTCTCTGATTTGCTTTCTACCTATTTACCTCTTTATAGTCCTCCTCCTGTTATTTCACCTCCATTTTCTCTCCATTTCCCCTTCTCTTGCTTCTGGTTCCCCCCCCCCCTCCTTCCCTTCTTTCCATTTTTTTTCTTCACAATCCCAGCTCTAAGCCACCCCACAAAGCCAGTATAGCTGTTTGTGTATGTCATGGGTGTTCGAGAAAAATTGATTGACACTATTATGATCTTGTCTGTTACAGCTACTAATATCACACTTTTAAGTGCATGCATTCAATGCTGCCACAATGCTGTTATGTACAGTGGTACCTCGGGTTACAGATGCTTCAGGTTACAGACGCTTCAGGTTACAGACTCCCCAAACCCGGAAATAGTACCTCAGGTTAAGAACTTTGCTTCAGGATGAGAACAGAAATCGCGCGGCGGCAGTGGGATTCCCCATTAGCTAAAGTGGTACCTCAGATTAAGAACAGTTTCAGGTTAAGAACGGACCTCCAGAACGAATCAAGTTCTTAACCTGAGGTACCACTGTAAATACTGTTGATATTTTGAAGTAAACTAGTTTTTACAAAACCTTTTGCTCACGTTTGCTTTCCTTAAGTTTTTTTGGCCAATGTTAACACCTGTTAGAAGCCACAGGGAAAGACATACAGGTTTACTTCCTCTGTGAGATATTTTCTATTGCCTAGTTAACAGATAGCCTACTGGGTATGAAATTCTCCTAAGAAAGGTGGAAACGAGACATGTATTTTTGTGTGTGTGAAAAACACACACACACACACACACACACAGAGAGAGAGAGAGAGAGAAATAAACTGAACAATGCTATGTAGGTATACTTGGGATTAAGTTCCACTGAGTTCAGTGGGAATTACTCACAGGGCAATATGCACAAGGAAGAATAAATAAATAGATTGAGGCAGGATTAGCAGTCGGAATGAGGCAACAATACTTTTCAGTGTTGGCTCTGAGAGGGAAGGGGTATGTGGGTTTCATCTCAGACAAAATATTTGGGCTTGCTCAGGCAAAACGTCTTGAGCCAGGACAGGGAACAATCCTGGCTGTTTTGTGTGCTCAGGACAAGATACAGCTCCAACAATAACTCTTCCGTACACCACCATAACAATCCACTCCCCCTCCATGCCAACCTCACATTTGGAGCTGTCTCCAATCTAGAAAGAGCCCCAGGCGAGACACATCTTTGGCATCCCGCTTTGCTTGCTAAGAATGACACAAGTACACGCTTACAAGGACACAATAAAACATTCTTGAAAGGGAGAGGAAAATGGAGTTATAAGGAGGTTTCACAAAGGTCCAGGAAAATCTAGGAGGTTAGCAACAAATGAATCCACGTACAGAATACCTGAAGCATTTAACTTCAAAAAGTCCATTTTCCCTTTTGTTCAGTGACAACAAAAACAGCAAACTGAACACTGTGTTAGTGTGAGTTTGATAATTGCTAATCTCATTTTGCTGGTTTATTTTTATGGTATAAAACTGACAGCGTATCAGAGACACAATAGTAATTAAAGGAAGTTAATAGAGTACTGGCAATGAGCCATAATATATATTAGCAATTATTTCGTGTGTTTTTCGAAAAATAATGAGTAACATAATAGTGTACTTAAAATGCACCTACTTTGTTCATTCCTTTTTTATTTTTAAAAAACCCTCTTATATATGAACCGATGTAATTATACATTACAATTAAAAAAAAAATCAGAGCTGGTCATTTATTTCAATTCTCTGCATGATGCAGGAAACCCAGAACTAGAAAGCACCCAACAACAGAAGACTTCCATTGAAGGAGATGTTTATTTTTATGGTACTGATGGTAGTCTCACAACCACTCACAGACAATAGGCACTAAAGCAGCAAAGTTTCCCACACAATTGCAAGCTGTGGACATTAACACAATGCTGGCAATGCAGCTCAAGGGACCATGAAACGTCTGCACTATTCGTTCAGCTCCTGAAGAGCTCGTGAGCAATATCCCAAGATGGATAAGTTCATCCCGGCTATGTCCAGGAAATTCTTACCACCCAACAGAACTGTGTGATGCAGCAGCTAAAAAAGCCAATGCAATTCTGGGCTGCATCAAAAGGAGTATAGCATCTAGATCAAGAGAAGTAATAGTACCACTGTATTCCGCTCTGGTCAGACCTCACCTGGAATACTGTGTCCAGTTCTGGGCACCACAGTTCAAGAAGGATACTGACAAGCTGGAACGTGTCCAGAGGAGGGCAACCAAAATGGTCAAAGGCCTGGAAACGATGCCTTATGAGGAACGGCTTAGGGAGCTGGGTATGTTTAGCCAGGAGAAGAGAAGGTTAAGGGGTGATACGATAGCCATGTTCAAATATATAAAAGGATGTCATATAGAGGAGGGAGAAAGGTTGTTTTCTGCTGCTCCAGAGAAGCGGACACGGAGCAATGGATTCAAACTACAAGAAAGAAGATTCCACCTAAACATTAGAAAGAACTTCCTGACAGTAAGAGCTGTTCGACAGTGGAATTTGCTGCCAAGGAGTGTGGTGGAGTCTCCTTCTTTGGAGGTCTTTAAGCAGAGGCTTGACAGCCACCTGTCAGGAATGCTTTGATGGTGTTTCCTGCTTGGCAGGGGGTTGGACTGGATGGCCCTTGTGGTCTCTTCCAACTCTATGATTCTATGATTCTATGAACTGCACCGCACCCTGTTTTCTCTATATGGAGCAAGCAGTATTGTGCCCTATAAGTTCTGTAGTTTCAGACCTGAGGTGTGATCCTGGATATAGTTAGGTGGTTTAAATCCCATTGGCTTCCATGGGATTTTAGGAGCCTAACAATGTGCAGGATTGCCTTTAACTGCAACTGGCAATTTGGAGTCTTATTTTATTTTATTTACTATATATGCTCAACAATGCTGGTCACCGATTGTAACAATAAAGGTTTGATTTGATGATATAACTTTCCTCCCTTTCTCCCTTCATTTTTCTTTATTTTCCCCTCCTTAAAGCAAAATTTGATTTGATAAACAACTCTTTTCTATTTTCAGTCTAACATTGACAGCACTTAGGTCTAATAGCATCACAGGAGTATATCATAGGAACTGAATGATTTATTATTGTACTTTATAAATTAGTTTTCATCTATTACCACGGTAACACTTTTGTCACAGGATTATAGGCCTACTAGAAGATGGAAAAGACACAGAGTTGTCCACCCTGTGCCTGTATCCTCTCTTTTCTTCTTACCATCTATCTGAAATACACAATGTGTTGTCGACACTTTGCATCACCATCTTCCCTCTCCTGTCTCCCATCACTGGAAATTCTGCACCTCTGATTTCATCTACTTTGGTCCAGAATTAAGAATGTTATTTTTTGGCATTTCCTCACTAGTTGGCTGAGAGCACAGGAGATTGCATTTTCTTTCTTTCGGTGTATGATACAGATTGCGGGGGCAAGCATGTTTTATCGGCTTCTGCACCCATCCAGGAGTTACTGGGCAGACCATTGGAAACCTTCCAAATAATAATAATAATAATAATAATAATAATAATAATAATAATAATCAGCTATATGCCCAAATTGTTATCTGGGGCCCTGGTGGAACCTGTAATATTTGCTGCAGCAAACCTGTTCTGTAATGAAACTTCTTGCAGAAGAGGGGAACAAACAAATGTTACCTAACACTGTGCATTACAACAAATAAACTCAAAATGGCTGTTGTGCCTACTTCATGTACCCATTGACAGCACATTTTGGTTTCTTCTGTCATTGCAGAACCTATATACAACCCATTCACCATGGGCAGATATCAAACTGGGCCCTCAAAGAGATGTCCAAACATGCCCTCAAAGGTCTTGCGAGCGAGTCCAACGTATTGGATCCAGCAATGGCCAATGTTCCTGAAATTTGAGCTTTCAGTCAATGAGGGCGGCGCCACAAGCTGGCCACCACCAAATTCTGTTCATGGTGACCAAGAATGGCCCAAAGTCACCTCTCCTGAAAATCTGAATAGTGACAGCTTCTAGGTATGAACTTTGTAACAGGGTAGCAAAGGGAAGCAAGGGCAAAGTTCAGTCAATAGAAAGTTGGGAGTTATGGTTGAAATTGGGCACGTGAGGCAAAGGGGTATACAGGATGTAGGTAAGGCTTTAAAGCTAATGTAATGTGTTATGGAGAAGGAAAATCTAGTGTCATTCAGCTATCCATGGGCGACTGCAGTCTGGAAAATTATAAGGGGAGGCACTAACTCAGGTGTCTGCAAGCATCTTGAAATTGTCATGAACCTATACACTGTCTGTTACGTTTTATAACTTATTTGTGCTTAGGAGATTCAGTGCAGCTGTTTTCTTGTTTCTGCGGTGAACAGATTTGTGATTCACCACTAACAAGATACAGAACATACGGCAAACTGCTTGAAATACTGAATAGAAGGTGGGCGAGTAGCTGTCAGGTTAAAATACTGGTTTACACAAGGCAGATGCTGGCATCGTTTGCACTGTTACTTTTCCCAAGTAATAAGCTCATTTTGAATCAGAGATTTATAGAGCAGCACACAGCCTATTGCTTAGCTAGGAAGCAATTAAACCAGGTGTATCATGTTCAGCTCTACACAACAATATTCAGAAAATCTCACAAACTAAAACAAACAAACAGACAGAATTCCACTGCCAATCTATATCTAGTTTTTCTTACAAATTAATATACCATTTTTAAATGTTTCTCAACAGGGCTGTGTAGCCACCAGCAAGGCTTTCCTTCCATTAATCTCCCTAGCCAGAAATCAATGGGCTTCTTCTAATTTATGAAGCTAAGTTAAAGGGAGGAAGACCAAACACATCTCTAAGGGTGCTTTCCCACATAGAATGGCACGATCGGGAAGCAATCCACAGACCGTCTGAAAGCTTTACTAAATAGGCCTTACTAATTCACTGGCTGGAAAAGGAAGGCTGCTGGAGGAGGGAAATAAGTCATCTCTAGACATATTGCATAGCAAACCAAGCGCCTACATAGTCAAGATGTAATGATTAAGAGGCTAAGGTATGGACTTTCAATCCAGGCACAGGTTTCGTTCCTACCCACTGCACAGGCTTAAATAGGTTTTTGTTAAAAAGAAAAATAAGTCTACTGCAGAGTACAGATTTCAGTCTAATTTGTATGTGGGCTGCGAGTACAGAAACAGTTGAATAACAAAAAAGGGGGAAAAAAGAAAAGAAAAAGAAAAGAATAATAATCAAAGGACCATTTAAAAATTATTTTTAAAGTAAGTAGTTCACTTATTTTTAAAAGCTGTGTACCCGTTTAGATTACTTTTAAGGAATGTCACTGTGATGTCAAGGGAAAGAATTTGACACAAAAATGAATCGCTTGCTTTCAGGGGTTCTTGATACAATTATCCCCTAGTTGGGCTACATTTCAGCCAACTTCCTGGATGTACAGTCACTGATTAGATATCCTTATAAATCATTATGGCTGAAATCCTCTACCCACTTAAATGGGAGTAAGACCTTTTGATCACAGTGGGGCATTTTTTCTGAGTAAACAAGAATAGGATTGTGCTGTAAAGCTGCAACCCTAAATACACTTATTAGAAATATATTTAAAAAAAAAAAATTGTCCAGCAGCACCTTAGAGACCAACTAAGTTTGTTATTGGTATGCGCTTTCGTGTGCATGCACACTTCTTTAGATACACTGAAGCAGAAGTCACCAGTCCCTTATATATCGTGGGAGGGTGGGGTGGGGTTTTTCTCAGGAGGGAAGTAGTAGGAGGGTTGAAAGAGAAGTTGCTGAATCCCTTGCTTTGTCCTGTAGGACTAATAGCAGTTGTTAACAGTCATCAACAGGTTTACCATGCCCATTGAGACAATCACCCATCTCCTACTACCCTCCTGAGAAACAAACAAGAACAAACTTAGTTGGTCTCTAAGGTGCTTCCACAAAAACATGCATAACATGAAATGGGCCAATGCACTAGCTATGTATGCCTTGGGCACAACCCCTTTCCCTTTTGAAAAGGAATAACCATTTCACTTGGACTTATAATATCTTCATGGTTATTACGTGAAATACAAAGCACTGCAAGTATTCTTAAATACAGTGGTACCTTGGTTTTCAAACGTAATCCATTCCGGAAGACCGTTCGAGTTCCGAAAGGTTTGAAAACCGAGACGCAAAGGGCGGTCTGCAGATTTTATAGAGAAAATTGAGAAAAATAACATATACACTAGGGCGGTTCATAAAAAACTTTTTTTTAAAAAAATGCCTGCTCCAAAAGGTCTTATTTTACTACACTAGGGATTATATAGCTATATCTGAAATTTCATGCATATCAGTTAATATCTTCACCCTGCTCCACTGAATTGAAATTTCAGCCTTCACGACATAGGAAAATGGCCAACAGCTATTTTTGTGGAGGAGGGTCAAGATATTAACTGATATGCATGAAATTTCATATATAGCTATATAATCCCTAGTGTAGTAAGATAAGACCTTTTGGAGCAGGCATTTTTTTTAAAAAAGTTTTTTATGAACCCTAACCCTAAAATATACTCAGCGGAAGCCGTTCCACTTCTGAGGTGCATTCAAAAACGGAAGCATTTACTTCCGGGTTTACGGCGTTTGAAAACTGAAACATTCATCAGTGGAGACGTTCAAAAACTGAGGTACCACTGTGCAGCTTTGTTTTTGCAATTCAATCTTGAATATATCCAGCAATAAGACATCAAACCTCCCTTGCCCTCCATCCCTTTATATCTGCCCCTCATAAACCTCAAAAGGCACCCCACTTGCTTCATAATTTCCCTAGAAAGTAAGCCCATTGTAAGGGGGAAAGTTTGGGGAATGAAATATCCCATGCTGCCCTGTGTGGAAGGCACAAACATGCTAAAAAGTCTATAGTACATTCCAGCTGCGGGACGCGGGTGGCGCTGTCAGAAGGTCGGCGGTTCGAATCCCCACGACGGGGTGAGCTCCTGTTGTTCGGTCCCTGCTCCTGCCAATCTAGCAGTTCGAAAGCACGAAATGCAAGTAGATAAATAGGTACCACTCCGACGGGAAGGTAAACACCGTTTCCGTGCGCTGCTCTGATTCGCCAGAAGCGGCTTAGTCATGCTGGCCACATGACCTGGAAGCTGTACGCTGGCTCCCTCGGCCAATAATGTGAGATGAGCAACCCCAGAGTCGGTCACAAGTGGACCTAATGGTCAGGGATCCCTTTACCTTTGTACATTCCAGCTGCAACTGTGAGAAAAGTTGGAAGTGCAAGATAGGTAACTCTCATTTCTGGGAAAAGATGGCAAGCTGGGATTAATACGAAAATGATTCTGATGGACACTGTTGTGCGAAAATAAATTCCACACGGTCACCTCCCATGTTTTCTTCTTGCATAGGAATGGGCTAAGAAATATATAGCCACAAGCTCTCTCTTCCACTTGCTGGATTCCCCATAGAACAAATGTGGATCGCTGCCATTTAAAATTCACACACCAATTTCCAAGGCAATACTTTACTGCCCCAGCGGAATTTGCTAACGCAATAACAACACAAAAATAACCCTCAAATCCCGGGCATTATGAATGCTCTGCATTCTACATATATCTGAGAAAGTGGGGAGGATGGAGAGGAGAGTTTACAAATTATTTTATTACCCAGCATATACACTTCAGTGATCAGGAATAAAAATCCAAACCTCTGCAGACTTGAAAGCCATAAAAAGTACAAAAGTCATTTTCTTCTAGGAAACAGACAAATGTTCCCATTATTGAAAAATTAGCATCACAACAGAACAATCTTACAGTGTGTGCAAGCAAGATTAAGGACTAGAGGGGTGGGGAGGGGGCACACATTATTATTATTATTTTGCTTATATCCTGCTCCATCTCAAATTATCACTGATTATTTGTCCATTTACAACCAACACACAGAGAGTTCAAAGATATTTTGGCTTTCCTGTTTGACAGAGTATAAAATAAAAGTAATTGAATAATGTTATTACTAACGTCTACTAGCTGCATTCAAGGGGTCTGTTTTTCTATTACTTGCTGACCTGCAGACTGAGGGTTTTGCAATACATAGTTTATATTAGTTTATGATTAATAAAAATGTTCAAGTGTAATATTTCAGTAATGTCCCTCTGCAGTTCAATTTGTTCTTACACATAACAGGTTATTGAGATATAATTAATCCCAGGAATATATTTAAAAATCTTAGGACCAAGTTTCTTATATATGTTTGAGCAACCATCTTCCCCACTTCAGACAGTTTCTTCTATAAAGGGATAAGATCAATAACACAAAAGGTGAATCGGACACTAGGGGTTTTTTTTCTGCATGGAGAAAGCCCTCCATTTAGGGTGAAGTTTGGGGTAAACTTTTTTTGGAGGGGGATGCAATATCTCAAAAACATCAACACGCTACTCTTACTGCAGTGCACGCACACACTATTATTCTGTCCTTTATTCCTTTGTCCTTTTCCTCAAAATGTCCTTTTGTTTCGGAAATGTCTGTCTTCTAACAACATGCCTGGAAACCTTTTTTTAACTAGCACATGTTTTTGGCACAAGCCAAGGGGAATCCATTCTGTGGCGGGGTGATTCAAGAGAACACTAAGCAGCTGGGGATACAAATGAGACAAATGCATTGCAGAAGAACACTACAAAATTTCCATGTGGCTCCCACACATGCTCTGAACTTTTGTTCAACTGCTAAGCAATGCAGTGCTAAGCACTCAATTCAAGCATAACCATCAAGAGAAATCCAAGGATGAATTTTCAATCGAGAATTCGTTAATTCAGATTAATTTTAATTCAAAGGGACAGAATTCGAATTAAATATGGATTGAAGGTCTTTGGCATTTTAAGAAATCCCAGAGTACATGAGTGTACATATAGTGTCTTCATGCACACCAGCCTGCTCATTTGTGTACAAAGTACATAAGCGGTGCATAAAAATATGTGTAGATGAGAAAGAATGAACTATGTTTGCTATTGAGCCAGACCTGGGTGGAATCTAGACACATATAAAAAAATGTGAAAATGCTTCTCTAATTTTTGTGTGCGTGTGTGTGAAAAATATATTGAATTTGCCATAGCTCACCATCACCATCTAGTGCCACATTTGTATAACACACTTTACAACACACTTAAAACGTTTTGTTTACAGCTGTATAGCTGAGTCCCTGGTTTACATAGCTAATTTTTGTTGGGTAGGCTGCATGCAAAGCACTGGAGAGAGGTGCAATGATATTTTTTTTTAGAACAAAGTTTAAAAGGGCATCCTTTTAATATAGATAGATGGTAGAAATAGCATCATGTAGCTCTCAGAACCTCCAAAGACAAACCCTCCAGCTGTCCATGGATCGTCCTATAAAGCAATGCCATAGAGCAGTGGTGGCGAACCTTTTAGAGACCGAGTGCCCAAACTGCAAACCCACTTATTTATCGCAAAGTGCCAACACGGCAATTTAACCTGAATACTGAGGCTTTAGTTTAGAAAAAAACAACTCATACATTAAGGTTAATGTAACCCTTTCCATTGATCTATAACTTTATGGTATAACTCAGTGCTTTTTTTCCTATAAAAATTGTTTAGGGATACTCTCATTTTGACTCAAGAAAATCACCATCGGGGAAAATAAATGCAGTTCTAATGGGGGGAAAATAAAGACAGTGAATTTCTTCTCCCGTTAAATTCACAAAATGTTTAGGGGAATGCGTCCCCACAGAAAAAAAGCACTGGTATTACTCCAAAAAAAGTAGTGTTATGAGCCATCAAACCTTGGAAATACACTTTTTCCAGAAGGTGCACTAGAGGGCTGTACTAAGAGCCACTAAGAGCTTTTTTTTTGGGGGGGGGGTGTTATCCTGAGTCGTTGAGCTTTTTTTGGGGGGGGGGGTTGCATAAAATCGCTCAACACCATCACAGACTTACACCAATCGTCTCCACTGCAATGGCAGCCAATCGAAAGCACCACTTGACACAGCCACCAAACACACGCACTAGCGACGCAGAGAATCTCCTGCTCGCGTCTTTCAGGAGCCCAGAGGAGGCGAACAGCGCCATCCGTCTAGTCCCTTCGTGTGTGCGCTCTCTCTCTCACCCATAGACCTGTCACTTCCATGCTTCCATCCCCCCTTCCGTGCCAGCTAGTTGGCGGGCGCACAACTTCACCCAACGCTGCTGCGGGCGGAACATGTTCTATGGAATGTTTTCCACCTGCAGTGGCATGGGGGGGAGCAGCCGGCCACTTCGCAAACATCTAGCAACGGCCCTGCTTTGGCGACTGGCCACGTGCCCACAGAGAGAGCTCTGAGAGCCGCCTCTGGCACATGCGCCAAAGGTTCGCCACCACTGCCATAGAGGATGCACAGGCAGCTAGGGAGGCAGCATGGGAGACTGCTGAGCATGTCACCCCCCCAAAAAAAGGTGAAATGTCTTTTCTTTAACTTTTTTTTTAATTACCATGCCACTTTCAGGTGCTCCACACGGAAAGAGCCATGGGCAATCTGGGAGGCTGCTTTTGTTGTGTGTGACAGCAGAATGAAGATTTAAGTGAAAGGAGAAGGAACACTGTACCCCTTGTTCACCTCACAATGTTATTTACAAGCTGTCAGGAATGAGCCAGCTCCCAGTGAAGGTTTGCAGCCAACGGCAGAAAGCAGCCAGGAACAGAGAGGCTTAGTCAGGCAAGGGAGAGCCAGCAGCTGCAGACTTCAGCTCTTCCTGACCTTGATGGGCAGGCTGATAAGGCAGTAGCTGTGAGCAGGCTATAACACAGTCAAAGCTCACAGGAGGCACAAAATGGAGCAAACAAACTCAGAGACAGCCTCTCTGAAAGGGGAGAGGTGGGAGCTGATATACTCAGTCCTAAGAGTCGACGAATGGGAAGGCTGCTAGATAGGAAGCAAAATAAGAGACGTAAGGGTCATAAGTTCAATATCTTCTGTTGACTCCGGAAGGAGTCTTCAGAAGGGTCATCTTGAGTAATGGTGCCGGAGGCTTTGTTAGAGCCGTCTGGAGCTATCTGTTTGTTTTTGCAATAAATTCTCCTTTTTAATTACCTACGCGCTTACTGTGTTATCAAGCTGGGAACCTGGACACAAACCCCCAGAAACCCTCATTTAATTTTTCACTGATATTTCCCCTGCCCTTCTCCAGTTTTCATGGTGATTTCTTTTTTCACCCCCTCCCCATAAATAGCTGAGTGGGGGGTGAGGTGGAAGTGCTGAAAAGAATAGCACAGCACTCTCTTGATAGTCAAAGGAGCACCGATCTATGGAGAGTGGATACAGACACAAAAAGAGACTGCTCGTGTTCTCTACGCTACAGCAGATTGACCCCAGTGAGCATTTGAAGTCTTGAGCGGGTAGAGCACTCTTAAGGAAGAACTATAAATAAAAAGCGACCTTTGGTCTAAAATCCACAAGTGTCTTCACTAGGATGTGGTTGAATAAAACATCATGTCCTTTCAGCAGCAGGTAACAGACTCTTACCGCTCCCTGATGGATGCACTTGAAAGCAAACTCTCATCTTTTTCTTATTGACAAAGGTGACCCAGAGGAAGGCTGAACGCTTGATGTGGGCAATCATGTCGATGTATACGTTACTCTCATATATGGAGGAGAAAGGAGGAGGAGGGTGAGTGGAGAAGAACAGAGGGAGACGACGTAGTCTCAAGTCCCAGGCAACTGAGAAGAACTACCTTTCAAGTCCAAATTTGAATTCTCGGTGTTATGCTTGTCGTGTTCAGAAACTCATGGTGACGCGAGGGGGTTTCCTGCCTGACACCACCTCCCCACCCCACCATAAACGCCCAAACACATCACTTTTTGCTGTTGCTGCTCGGGCTGCATTTTATTAATGCAGGTTTTACATAATGAGCAGCCCCAGCCTGCCATACTAAAATCTGCCAGGGACAAGAGGTGAAAGTGCTCTGCGCAAGATGAGATGGGAGAATGTTGGACTAACCTTTCAGGGAGAAAGGTTTCATGTGATGCTCTCTCCTTCCGCTGTGCTGGTTTACTACATGCAGAAATCTGTTTACATGGCAGGGAGCAGTGAAAAATAGAGTACCTCTTGCATTCTGGTATGCTACGATCAGGAATTCTATGGCTATACTCTATATATTCATGTATTGATACAAGGATGAAATCAGGCCAAGCACGCAGATGAAGCATTCTTTGAGGAGGTAACAACTAAAGAAGGTATAGGGAACCTGATGTTATCAAATTCCAGACGCTATGAAATTCCAGATGTTTAAAAATTTCATCAGTCCCAACTTGCATGGCCGTTGTTTCGGAGTGGTGGGACCTGGAGTACAACATCAACTACCACAGATTCCCCATGCCTGAATTTAAGTATCCTAATATAGGATTTCTTGCTGGCCAAATTGGCCCCAACAAGGTATTCACAGACCCAAGGAGAAGACTTTTCACATCATGCTTCCTCTAATACTTTCAACTGCCTTGTCCCCCAGGAGTTCTGAGGTCTGGAAGCTGTGTCCAATGAGGAGCCTCAATAATAATAATAATAATAATAATAATAATAATAATAATAATAATAATTTATTTGTACCCCGCTCATCTGGCTGGGTCCCCCCAGCCACTCAAGACTCAAAGGGTGCATATGAAACACATGCATAAACTATAGAAACAGAGACCAACGAACATCTGTAAACTGGGACCCAGAGAATAACTTTGTGGGGTTTTAAAAGCTCACCTGGTACAGAGGAGAGCAAGTGGTTGAACCATGAACTGCTCTATGGCTTTGAAGGTCCACAGAAGAGTATGAACAGCTCTGTAAGAAGTCTATGGCAAAAACAAGATTCATCCCCATCTGCAACATACTGAGGTTCCATTGAACTGGCTAGCTGTGTCTTTTAAGTCATATAGGAACATGTATAGGGCCATTCTTTAATCTTATTTAAAGCATTTCAACCATACACTTCAGAAATAAGCATACAAACTAAAACAGGGATGTTGTTGGATGGCAACACGCATCAGCTCCAGCCAGCATGGCACACAGTCAGGGGTGATGCAAATTCTAATCCAAAAACATCTGGAGGACCACAAGTTCACTATCCTTATCTAACACATCACACACAAGGAGAGAAGAGACACAGGAAGGAAGAAGGTTAAAACAGCAAGCTCAGGCAAATGTTCCTACCAGTTTCCCTCCATTTCTCCCCGTTTATCAGGGACACTGCAAATTTTCTGATACTCATCCCTGACAAATAACTGCCCCTATTTGTGTGTCCCATTATTTACCTTTCTTATCCTCTAATCCAGATCCCTAGAAGTTAAAACTCACGGTGCGTGTGGTGCTAGCAGTGGAAGAGGGGGATGGAGGAGGATTTATGCTAGCACACAAATGCACACGCATGAGCAAAAAATTGCCCCAATTATTTAATATCTCCTTTCCCTTATTCAGACAGTAACTGGTGCTGAATGTGTTTTGAATTCCAGCTATTCTGCGATACACACAACCAGATCCATTATGAGATTAAGTATTCTATTAAATGTTCTTTTTTTCTAATAAAAAAAGGAAAGTGTTGTGATCAGTTCGCTGACACTTCATACTTCAGAAGCCAGTACAGCAGGGCAGACAATTGCAGAGGAAATGAATATAGTTTACAGGAAGCAGAGAAGTGCCTTCGGCAATGCATGAAGGGGGACTGGGCTCAGGCAGACAACAGGAATAAAACAATCACACAATAGTATTACCAGTTTCATCTAGGAGAAGTTTGAACTCGTGTAGTTGTTGCAAGCATGTAGCCAGATCAGAGCTCATTGCTGACTTCTCTAGGGTTTCATTTTCTTTATCTGGTTCTTGTGGGATGACTTCCTCTTTATTTGCTTGGTTTCTTCCTGCACTGCTATGTAAGTTTCTTAATATGGATCGATAATAAATACTGCATGACTTATATATTTTCTTTGGCTGTTTTTAAAGGGCAGAACAATGCTCAAAATGTGAATAATTCAGGGTGAATAGAATCTAACATACATTTGATGTTGATAAATGTGAGTTATTAACATACTGTGTCTGGAGCTTAATAGGAACTATGTATTATATTTTGTGCATTTCATTACATCTGCTGAATTTGAGGTGCCTTGGTGCAAAAATGGGGACTGCTGCTTTTTTCTTTTCTTTTGCAAATAAAAAATAAAAAAAATGTTTACCTTGGAATGATCTCATTCCTGACTATAATTGCCAGGGACTTTAGATGAAGGCCCAAGATAAGACGCTGGAGAGAGATGGTTGTAACGAGATGCTTGTAACTGGCTGATGGTTGGTTTAATGAACTCTCCTAGGTTGCCTTGGGGGCCCCAAAGAAATGGATCAATAATAAGGAGGCATGTAACTAATTTGAAGGGTTGAGTTTGATGCATCTTACAACTTCTGGTTTCTATATCCCTTGTCTCCACATTTGATTTCGGCAGTACAACTGGATGAGCATGAAAAGTCCATGTTGTCTTTTCAGCTTCCACCAGCCCCCTCCCCTCTCTTCATAGCCACTAACACATCAGCTGCCTGTCATTTCGAAAGTTACCTCTGCATTGTTATGATGGATTGACAGTGAAGTGAACTTCCATCAGTGTCAGTGATCTGAGGAGGGAAGAAAAGGATACAGGAAGTCTAGTGAGTGCATACGTTCGAGGATGGAAGAAAGGGAGGTCAGGAAAGGCAAGTGACGGAGCCTAGAATATTAATGATAGAAATAAAAAGAAACAGAATGCCATGTCTTTCCCCTCCTTGCCACTCGGGAAAGAAGGCTAAGAGACTCAGTGTGCCCAAGCGAAAAGGAATACAGTCTGTGAAACAGGAAGGAGTTGTGTGTGTTCATGGGTAGGGGAAGGGAGGAAAGGGACCCAAGAGAGAGGAACAACCTTGCTAATCCTTGCTCTTCTGTTCTTAACTTTTGCTGACAAATACCTTGCTGTGGGACGCAGGTGGCGCTGTGGGTTAAACCACAGAGCCTAGGGCTTGCCGATCAGAAGGTTGGCGGTTTGAATCCCCACGACGGGGTGAACTCCCGTTGTTCGGTCCCAGCTCCTGCCCATCTAGCAGTTCGAAAGCACGTCAAAGTGCAAGTAGATAAATAGGTACCTCTGCAGCGGGAAGGTAAAGGGCGTTTCCGTGCACTGCTCTGGTTCACCAGAAGCGGCTTAGTCATGCTGGCCACGTGACCTGGAAGCTGTACGCCGGCTCCCTCGGCCAATAAAGCGAGATGAGCACTGCAACCCCAGAGTCGGTCACGGCTGAACCTAACGGACAGGGGTCCCTTTACCTTTTTACCTTGCTGAAACAAAATTTCCATCGTTCAGTTGTGCTCCTCTTCCATGGTGGCCCCTCTCAGTAGCGTCCAGGGGCAACTGACACATTTTGTGCAGCTCTGGGCTTTTTCTCCCCAGAAGTGAACGGCAGCCTTTCATTCATATTGAAGAAAAGGAAGGGGTGTGCTTAGGGGCAATATTAGGGTTCATACAGCGGCGGAGGAAGTCACTCGGGCGCCTGGGGTGGCACACCCAGGGGTGGGGCGAGCCACCCATAGCAGCGGGGTGAGGAGAGCTGCCTATAGGGGTGGGGCGCACGGCGGGGCCTCCAGAGTCTGCCTGCCTTCTCCCACTCAGCTGCCCTACAGCTGGGGGGAAGGCAGCGGGCAGACCATTTGGGCAGGAGAAATGCGTGGTTTGGGCATGCTGCAAGCCCCGCGGTGAGTGCCGCCTGGCATTTTGTCACCCCTCTCAGTGGTGACACCCGGGGCGCCCAGCCCCCCAGCCCCCACCGCACCCCCTTCCTCTGCCCCTGGGTTCATGTATACAACACATACACCCCAATGCTGATCACATGCCTGACTGCAAATCTGGCAATCCCAAAGAAGAAGAAGAAGAAGAAGAAGAAGAAGAGTTTGGATTTGACATCCCCCTTTATCACTACCCGAAGGAGTCTCAAAGCGGCTAACATTCTCCTTTCCCTTCCTCCCCCACAACAAACACTCTGTGAGGTGAGTGGGGCTGAGAGACTTCAGAGAAGTGTGACTAGCCCAAGGTCACCCAGCAGCTGCATGTGGAGGAGCGGAGACGCGAACCCGGTTCACCAGATTACGAGTCTACCGCTCTTAACCACTACACCACACTGGCTCCCTTACATGTTACTGGCTCCCGTACAAAGCCTCTTACATGTTATGTTCTCAGCATGGACCTATTCCCTCCACGTAAATGAATAACATTCAGTGTTTTGTAGCACATGTTTAAAATGTGTTTCATTTGAGTTTGACTGAGCTGAGACTCCCTGTGGCATTTCCTCATCCAGAGAAAGACATGTTTTCACCTTGCAATGTGCTGGGTGGACCTGAACCAATCAGTTGTTGGGAGTCTGGACAGAGAGCATCGCATCTGAGTGCAAGAGTCTGGATGCATGACCTTGGCCCTCCCAGTCACACAGTACTACACTTCTGCAGTCTGAATGATTGGTTCAGTGAGCAGTATCGAGGCAACGGGGCTACAGTATTAATGAGATAAATCCTGTCTACTTTGGCACCTTGTCTTTATTATTGTGATTCCTACACGGCAGTAGACCTTTATTTTACTGTCCAGGGAAATTTGTTTTCAATGAAACAACAAAGCATATATATATATTTTTATACCTGAAGCCCCTTTCCAAAGCGTTTCTTTGATATAGGAGGGTAGTTGCAATCCCCCCAGCATTTCAGAGATGAAAATAAGGACACTCCTGTGAATGTGGAGCTATGGGGTCGGCCCAACACAATCCAGGCTAAAAGTGTACCGCAAGCAGAATAAAGGAAATAAAGTGCATGGAGAGGAGATAACTCTAGGTGACTAGAGCAAGTGAGGAATGCTGCCCATTTTGCGTGGCGGTGACCCTCCCCCCACCATGAAATGAAAACACAGGACACAAAAGTAAGGTTAATGGGCATAGATAGGCCACAACTTTATTGGTTACGGATGATGAGCGGTATTGGCTTAGGCATTGGAACTAAATGACTATATCTGACTCCAGCCCATTGGCGCTGGAAGTCCGGGAAGGGATAGCCACCCAAGGTGAGCCCTGCTGATGCATGTCAGCTAGGAACTCACCCTGTGACCACCGGTATGGGGCGTGCCTTTGGCCCTAGGCCTGATAGGCTTTGGACAGGGCCACGCCCCCCATATTCCTTTAACAAAATACCCTTCAGTATTTGGGGGAGGTGATGGCACTTCCTCCCCCCTTCCTTCACCCCTACAGAGATAATCCAATGCCTAACCGCCAAACCAAAGTAGTGACGAGTTGCTACGAGGTAGGCGAAAACCACCAGGCCATAGCCAATTTGCCAAATGGGAAAATTCATACCAGGCCCCTTAACGGCAACCAACCGTAGTCCATAGCAAAGTCAGGAGAAACCTGCCTAAAGGGTGGGTGGGCGGGAAGACGAGTCAGCTGGGCAGTGAGCAGGAGCAAGAGGGGGAGCTCCGGCCGCGCGCCCGCTTAATTGCAGCGGGCCCCGCCCCTGGAGCATCCTGATTGGATGCACAGGGGAGTGACGCGGCCGGAATTCCCCCAATGGCTCAGGGGATGAGCAGTCATCCCCTGAGCATGTGAAGGGGCCGTGTCTCCCGCAACCGCATTTCCTTCTATGGGGCAGAAATAGCTTTTTTAAAAAAGAAAGGTGGGGGAATCATCTTTTTGTGAGAGAGCTACATGCCCAAGGCCATGTGAAAAGACAAAAGCATGCAAGACCTAGAAGGGAATCCACATACACAAAATGTATCCTTGCACTCCACAGTTGGTGAATCCAGGGGAAAATTCCTACTTCACATCAAACAGATGCCACCATCCAGGCAGAAAACAGAATGCCATCTGCAAAGGGGAAGGGGGATCCTTCTTGAATAAATGAAAGACTCCGGTGAAACAAAGCATATGGCTCTCGAAGTGAGCCAAGCCACCTACCTCAGGGAATAAGAAGAAATCATCCGAACCTTTCCCATTCATCTGAAAATGATTTCCCAAACTCAACTATACATTGTTATAATCTGTATCCCAACTGCAAAGCACAATCCATGCATCAAAGCCCACGCAGAATACAAATTTGCATCCCTTTACCACAGGTTTTTAGAGTCTCGATAAATTTGCACATACTTAAGACACTTTCCATTAAAAATAAAATAAAATCAGAGGCTGCCCCCGCCCTGGTTCTCCACCCTGTCCTCCAACAAGTGGAATCCCATTATTTTATACGTATACCACTCTTCATCTGCAGATCTCAGGCACTGGTGGAGGAAGAGGAGTGTGGGGGGAGCGCACCGCCCCTGGCAGCGCGATCCTGGTGGGGTGCTTTCACGGCTGCTCCCTGCCCGCGCTGGGCACCACGCCCCTGTGGGCGGTGCGCCACGTCCCCGGGATGCGCGCCAGCCCCGCCCCACCTGCTCTCTGCCCTCCGGTGCCATAGCATGAAGCTCTGCCACTGATCTCAGGGCAGTTCACAACGGTTTCCATGCCACTTCACAGAACCACCGGCTCCCCTGTGCAGATGCCAACCTGATCCAGCCTTTCCTTTTGCTATTCATAATCCCAAAACAGCCCAATCCAAGGGAGAGATCCTGCCACATGGCTCATTTCTCTAACTGACTGCTCAATCTGCTAATCAGAAGAGCCCACCCCCCACCCCCCCCACCCCCCGTCTAGGTTTTTGCTGTTCTAGGAACTTGCTGTAAGGCTTAGTTTGAAAGCAGCTAAGCACAACCATCTGATCTCCCCCCCCAAGCATTTAGCACCTGAGTTTTCTAAAGTTAAGTCTTTCTGAAGCGCTGTCACAAAGAGGGGGCGAAAGAGAACGCCTCACAGAACATGCACAGAGGGCCTGTATTATTCTACCAATAATTAACCACATTTGGTTTTCAAACATTAGAGATTAGAGGATTAGAGATAAACAGATCCATGACAGAATGGAGCTGAAATGGTGTCAAATCTCACCTTTGAACCTCCATCGGCACTGCCAGCATCCTACTCTCAACTTTGTAGGGGGGGGGAGTCTCAGTGTGTGCCCAGGCTGCCCTCAGTATCAGTACTTCAACATACAGTGGTACCGCAGGTTACATACGCTTCAGGTTACATACGCTTCAGGTTAAGAACTCCGCTAACCCAGAAATAATGCTTCAGGTTAAGAACTTTGCTTCAGGATAAGAACAGAAATTGTGCTCTGGCGGCGCAGCGGCAGCGGGAGGCCCCATCAGCTAAAGTGGTGCTTCAGGTTAAGAACAGTTTCAGGTTAAGAACGGACCTCCAGAATGAATTAAGTACTTAACCAGAGGTACCACTGTATAGTGGGTGGAGGGATTTTCTTTAGAGAAGAACTTCTTGTGAGTGTTTTACTCTACTTTAAATGTCTGCACATTCTTTTGTGCATTTGTGATTATTCAGTCAGATGGGGGACCTCTTCTTCTTCTTCTTCTTCTTCTTCTTCTTCTTCTTCTTCTTCTTCTTCCTCATGATAGTGCTGGGGCAATTACCGGTCTCTTTCTTGGCAAAAGTCACCATTGGCAGGGTTTATGAAGGCAATTTTCTGAAATCCTGCTAACAACGAACAAATCAGCTGAGAAGCAGGACTATGTAGTGCTATCTTAAAGAGATGCCTGCACATTGTTCCTTCCCCCAGTTCAGCTTCTCAGACAGCGAGAATCGAACAGGAGTCAAAGCACATTTAATTGCATGTGCGCTCAGGAACTTCCTTGGCCCTACTATAGGAGAGTCTTGACTTCTAATTCTTGTTTCTGCCTGGTAGCATTTTATAGCCAGCATATAAACTTCCGCCTCCTTTTTTCACGTTTCAGTGCATCTTCGTTCAAGATTTACGGTGTACAATAACACTGGAAAACATTATCCCTTTAAAGGGGGGGGAGAGAGAGAGAGCCTGATTCAAGTATTTACATTTTATTTTCTCTTCTAGAGATCTTGCCAAATGTCATATTCTTTGAATCAGAGGAAAAGATAGCTTCAGGTTAAAATGCTACCATGCCCATCAATCACTCTGGTGAGCAGCTACAGCACACAAGCTGCTATAAATAATTCCAGCTCAGCTTCTAGCTGATAAAAGATTGTGGGTTCCTACTTTGGTAGATACTAGTTAAGATTTCACTGGCTGAGGTCTCACTAGGTTCGTTGGGATACAACAAAGAATGACACCTGATTGCTCATTGTTTGGCCCAGTTTGAACATCACAGTAAACCAAACTTTGGCTTACTGGGACGGTGTAAACGTGTGGGCTCTCAGAGAGAAGTTTGTATCTGCTTGGCTTCTCACTGGTCAGTTTGGCTCAACATGTCACCAGAACCTACTGTAGACTTTCTTCACTAACCATGAGCTGTCAACTCGAGAGTACGTGAGGTTGGTTGGGGATACTGTATTCTATAATCTACTATGGCAGGGGTGGTCAACTCCCAAGAGACTGCGATCTACTCACAAAGTTAAAAACTGGCAGTGATCTACTCCCTTTTTGGGGGTTCAGGTCAAAGTTGTTGAGTTTTTTCAAGGAGGAGGTAAAATGTTGAGCTTTTTTTAGGGGAGCCACAGTTGTTCAGTTTCTTTGGGGGGAGCCAATGATCTACCAGTGATCTACCACAGACGTCCAGTGATCTACTGGTAGATCACGATCTACCTGTTGGACATGCCTGTACTATGGGATAAAACCAGCATCAACTTGGGCAGCTACCTGCCTGGCACTCACCTTTTAGAATCATAGAATTGTGGAGTCGGAAAGGGATCCTGAGGATCATCTAGTCCAACCCCCTGTGAAACCATGGCGCCATCAGCACTACACTCGAACCAAACTGAGCTACCCAGGCTGCATTTTCCTCCTTGTGCTCCAGTGAGAGTTGGATGACTTTCTGGCACTATTTAAATTTGTTATTTGTATCTGACATGGTGTTGCCCTGTCACTGCACCCCAGTGGGGACTGACATTTTAATTTTCACTAGGCCTGAAGAAATACCCATCAGAGCTGCCTGCCATTGGCAGGCAATCCCACCGTGGCGGGGGGGGCACTAACTGGAAGGGGGCACCAGAGGGCATATTGCATATTGCCACACAAACCTGGATTCATCTCTGGATGAAATATGGCTCTTAGACAAAGATCAAAGATCGACATTATATAAATCAGCATTATCTATCTACACAAACCCATTGTCACTCATAGCTCCCACTATTTAGTGATGTATTAAAAACTTATTTGTGTTGACTCTGCTATAATCAATGAGACATTTGCATACGGCACCCCTATTCTAACACTTCAGCCACTTCCAATAACGCATGTGCTTGTCTTTCATGCCCCATGGCTAATTGTTCAATTACAAGGATGTGAGTTGCTCTGACACCCAAGAAGGCTAGTTGTGAAGTGCTCATGGCCATGGAATCAATGACATTTATATACCATGTGTCTATTCCATACTTTGCAAAACAGAGTGCCACTCACACTTAAATAAATAACTTCAAAAAATAACTTCAGGGCCTATCACATTTCTTTGATCAGACTCAGATCCTGGTATCCATGTTTGAGCTAAGAGACTTCCTCTGCAGTTTATGGAATGAAGACTTAAGTACACACTTTAGGTCTTCCAAGGGACAGACGTTGGCGCATTGGGAAGAACTGTGTACACAGTTAGAACACTGCTTTCTGATTTTGCAGGTCCTACCTCCATAGAAGGGACGTGGGTGGCGCTGTGGGTTAAACCACAGAGCCTAGGGCTTGCCGATCAGAAGGCCGGCGGTTCGAATCCCTGCGAAGGGGTGAGCTCCCGTTGCTCGGTCCCAGCTCCTGCCAACCTAGCAGTTCAAAAGCACGTCAAAGTGCAAGTAGATAAATAGGTACCGCTCCGGCAGGAAGGTAAACGCCGTTTCCGTGTGCTGCTCTGGTTCGCCAGAAGCGGCTTAGTCATGCTGGCCACATGACCCGGAAGCTGTACGCCGGCTCCCTCGGCCAATAAAGCGAGATGAGCGCCGCAACCCCAGAGTCGGTCACGACTGGACCTAATGGTCAGGGGTCCCTTTACCTTTACCTTTACCTACATAGATCCAAGTCACAAATGGGAAAGATCACACTGGCATGTCCGTCATGATGATGGCTACATCATATATTTCAAATGTGAGTATGCTCCATTGCAGAATGAACACTGCAAACACACACACACACACACACACACACACACACACACATACACACACACACACTGTTATGAATAATAGGCTGGCAGTACCTTTTCTTGTGTGGATTGCAAAGCTAATGGCTGAAGTGGCCAAGAAAATGCCTCTTAATGGGAACTAATGACCAAGAAAGAACAGAATTTCCCAGAAATGTGAAACTCATCAGAGCCAGGGTTGGGGGGGGGGGACAGAATACTTCCCCTGTGCCCACTAAGAATGATTCTCTCTGTTTGTGTAAAAAGAAGAAGAACAGAAACAGGCGGTGGGATAGCAAGGCAGAAAAAACTTCCATTTGAGATAGAGAGAAGCAGCTAGCTGAATGGTGGCATTTACCTTTTTTGGGTGCTGGTGTGTCTCTGGGGACCTGATAGGAGGCAGTGGATTTGCTTGGAAGGGATGTTAACTGTGCGCCTCTCCACCTATGCTCAACTTGTCTATTTGTAAACAAACCCAAATATTAGAGGAACACCATATAAATCACACACATGGTGATATGCATGGGTTGAGATCAAGTGGAAGATAAGCCAAGTTGACAAGGTACAAATGTAAGATAACAGGACTGCACAGACCTATCCTATTAGCTGGTGGAGGAAGCACAGGTGCGATGCATAATCTGAATGTCTGCAGGAACATCAGAGCATGAAGTAAACAATTCCTGCTGTGCAACAGAACTGTCATTATTTCAATATTCTGCATTTTAGTGATGCACTGCTACTAACAATCAAGGCGGGCGTCAGCACCTGACATCCTCAGGCAGCTGCAGGGGACCCAAGCACCGCAGCATATCTCACAGCTCTGATGTTCCTGTAGGCATTCAGATACCTACTCTAAACTCTCCTTTCCGGAGCTCCAATAGGTGCTGGTTGGCTCAGAGCATCTATCTAAATTTCTTACAATGTGTATCATTCTGTCTCTTTATCCGGGATGAGAGAAAAGGCTGGCAATTTAATTTCCCACCATGCCTGCAGAGATAGTCATTGGAGCTGCTTACTGCTAACAGACAATTGCATCAGGGTGTCCACTGAGTGGAGGGTGAATTTTGTGAATGGCCCACTCGAACCTGGAGCCAGCCCAGTTAACAATGAAGAGGCAACGCACTGAAACCCTGCCCAAAATGTACCTCTTGTTTGCTTATTCCATGACTATTTGCAGCCATGGAAGGAACAAGCAAACCAACATTCTCCTGACCATGCCATTGGGTGACACTCCCCATCCAGCACTGTGCTGTGTGCACTCATTTATCAGGGACTGGCTGGATGAAGAGAAGGGGTGGGTGTCTCCATCCCAGGAACACCCCAGGGATGGCACAGAAGCAGAAGACTTGGACCCAGGACAGTGGTGGTGGGATTCCTGCCACACCTCAGGGGAGGGTACAAGCTGGGAAAGACTGGAAGCAGGGAGCATGAGGGATGATGAGGTGTCCAGTTTGGATGCAGGCTCCAACAGAGAAGACAGAGGGGAGCCAGACAGGACTTCTCCACCCCCATCGTTCTGCCCGGACACTGAGGTCCAGTGCCGAGGGCCTTCTGGCGGTTACCTCACTACGAGAAGCCAAGTTACAGGGAACCAGGCAGAGGGCCTTCTCGGTAGTGGCACCCGCCCTGTGGAACGCCCTCCCACCAGATGTCAAAGAGAAAAATAACTACCAGACTTTTAGAAGACATCTGAAGGCAGCCCTGTTTAGGGAGGCTTTTAATGTTTAATAGATTACTGCATTTTAATGTTCTGTTGGAAGCCGCCCAGAGTGGTTGGGGAAACCCAGCCAGATGGGCGGGGTATAAATAATAAATTATTATTATTATTATTATTATTATTATTATTATTATTATTACTCCTTGTCTTCCTGAATGCTTCTCTGCCAGCAGCTCTCAGGCCCCACTCATTCCCAGAACAGAGACTGCTGCATGTTGCCAAAAGACACGCCAGGCAGGCAGAGAGGGAAATGCCCACAGCTTGCCATAGCAAGCGAATACAGGGGTGGAGTTCTGATGGAGAAGGCAAAAAAGGAGGGGTTGCTTGTCAGTCAAGCAACTTCTCTATCCAGAGGGGTTTGCCTTGCTGAGCCTCCTTGTTTTGTTTTCCCTTCCTTCCTTAATAAAGAAACTAACTGCTCGCTAGCAAACAAGATGAATTTTAACAGGGAGAAATGTAAAGTACTACACTTGGGCAAAAAAAAATAAAAATGAAAGGCACAAATTCAGGATGGGTGACACCTGGCTTGAGAGCAGTACATGTGAAAAGGATCTAGGAGTCTTGGTAGACCACAAACTTGACATGAGTCAACAGTGTGATGCAGCAGCTAAAAAAGCCAATGCAATTCTGGGCTGCATCAATAGGAGTATAGCATCTAGATCAAGGGAAGTAATAGTACCACTGTATTCCGCTCTGGTCAGACCTCACCTGGAATACTGTGTCCAGTTCTGGGTATCACAGTTCAAAAAGGATACTGACAAGCTGGAACGCGTCCAGAGGAGGGCAACCAAAATGGTCAAAGGCCTGGAAACGATGCCTTATGAGGAACGGCTTAGGGAGCTGGGTATGTTTAGCCTGGAGAAGAGAAGGTTAAGGGGTGATATGATAGCCATGCTCAAATATATAAAAGGATGTCATATAGAGGAGGGAGAAAAGTTGTTTTCTGCTGCTCCAGAGAAGCGGACACGGAGCAATGGATTCAAACTACAAGAAAGAAGATTCCACCTAAACATTAGGAAGAACTTCCTGACAGTAAGAGCTGTTCGACAGTGGAATTTGCTGCCAAGGAGTGTGGTGGAGTCTCCTTCTTTGGAGGTCTTTAAGCAGAGGCTTGACAGTCACCTGTCAGGAATGCTTTGATGGTGTTTCCTGCTTGGCAGGGGGTTGGACTGGATGGCCCTTGTGGTCTCTTCCAACTCTATGATTCTATGATTCTATGATTCTAGTTTCATGTTAATCACTCTCTCCGGCCTGCGGGTGACCTGACAGCCCCTGTGACATCAACACTGGGAAATAAGGATGGTGTGGCATTGGCTCGGCGATGGGGAGACATCCCCTATCTTCCCAGCAGCTCAAAGCACTGAGCAAGAAGCTAGGCTCTGAGGCAATGCAAGCCTGTCCTATCTTCCCTTGGACACACACCGCTACCCCAAAGAATTGGCAAAAAGGCAGTCCCTCTTCACAGTTCGTGAGAAGCGCTACCACATGAGGGCAGATGTTTCAGCTTAGCGGTAATATATGTGACTGCTCTCAAGCAGACCTACTTCCAGCTTCCATTTCTGAGTCTGTGGGTCATTCAGGGGAATACGGTTGTGAATTCCAGAATGAAGTACTGTTTCAGACTGCAGGAGCTAGGCAGCAGTTCCAGTGCTCGGCTCTTACTTTCTCAACCTGCTCCTCTCTGTGTCGAATCCACCCATGGCCAAGCAGCTGATTGGCAAGCATGGGAAGAGGCCATCTACTCTGAGGGAAAGATTCACAGCCCCAGTGGAGAAAGAGCACACTCTATGCACCACAGGTCAAGAAGCAGCCCCAGAGATTGAAGGCGTTTCGTCCACAAAGTCTAAGAGGTCAGATTGAATCAAAAACTGCTCAGATCAAACAAGCGGTGTTTGATCTGAAAAAAGGACACTGTGTTCTTTCTGCTTATAGATGTCCTCCCCGATAGTGACAGGACCAGAACTAAAATGGCCTTTTGTTAGAATCCACAATTGCTGTAGTGGAGCTGTGTAAGGAGTCCTCTCTGAAAGTGAGCCCCCATCCTGCTCAATCTTTTACAGGGATGGCATGAAACAAAAAATGGCAGATCTAGGGACCCCCTCACCCTCTCCTCTCTGTTATATCTAAGGCCTTTTCTCCATTCTGTATAATGCATTTGTAAAAATACTAGTAGAAAAACAACAATCCAGCACTCCACTTTTATTCAGTATTAGAAACAACAGATACAGAACTAGGTCAAACTCCCTAAAAAATAATGTTGATTAGATTTGGGGAAACATCTTAGATCAGTAAGCTTGTGAATAAGCTGATACCGTTGCCAGAGTATGCAAAGTTCCGTACAACCGTACTTTTTTTTTTAATGTGGGGGGTGGGTGGGGCATCATACTGGGAAAATTTGGATCCAGGAGCCAAGAAGCCCCTAGGCTGCACTATAAAGTATGACAGCATAGAAACTCGAATTCTAATTTCATGGAATCAAATTACATTCCCCTGATCTATTTGTTCCAAACTTGCGCACTGAATTGGATTCTGCTATATTATGCTCCCAAACCGAAATGAAAGCTGTGATATATCAAGCTAACAAGCCCCGATTTAAGAATCAGTATAACATGGCATTCTTTTTGCTGTTATGGACTTTGCAATATCTTAAGTTAAGCATGATCACTCCAGCCCAAAGGCTAACACAGAACTTTCCAAACTTTTCATGTTGGTGACACACTTTTTAGACATGCATCATTTCGTGACACAGTAATTCAGGTTTACTAGCAAACCGGAGGTTAAACTAACCCCTTTCCAGCCCCAGGAGGTGCATGGGGAACGTTTGCGCTACACACTGCAGCCAATACACTGACTAACATGTCACAACACACAGTTTGGAAAGCTCTAGCCTAACATGTGCATTACAATCTGCCATTGGTTTCCTGTCTCCACTTGCTTCTCCATTCATTCCAACTGAGAGAGCAGAGTTACTTTTGCAATAGAGCCCCCACTCCCTTTATCCATAGTTAATCATTAAATGAAGAGACTTAGTAAAGATCTAGGGCACAAACAAACACATGGCTCTGTATAAAGAGCTGAGGATTACTGGAGTGCTGCAGGTGTGCCATGATAAACTGAGACTAAGTTCACACTATGTTATTCACCTACCAAAAAATCTGAGTTTTTTTTTGCCTTACTTGCCAGGTAAAGGGTGGCCAGGCACCTTTAAAGAGCAGAGAAAGAAACAGAAAGAACGTGTGCTTTGTGATACTCTGCACATCACACTTTTTGAAACCATCCTTGTAAAAGTTTTTACACAGCAGAGCAGGGTGTATACCTAATAAAAAATACAAGCTTGAACACCCAACGTAACAAACTTAAGCAGTTTGAATGTTTTCCTCAACTTTGAACAAAAGTTGAAACAATATAATAATAATAAAAATTCCTTCCAGTAGCACCTTAGAGACCAACTAAGTTTGTTATTGGTATGAGCTTTCGTGTGCATGCACACTTCTTCAGATACCTGCACACGAAAGCTCATACCAATAACAAACTTAGTTGGTCTCTAAGGTGCTACTGGAAGGATTTATTATTATTATTATTTTGTTTCGACTATGGCAGACCAACACAGCTACCTACCTGTAACTTTGAACAGAAGTGTTTGAGGTGGCTCACAAAAAAAAATGTAACCTCCCCACCTTGTAATAATATGCCTGGTTGCCTGGGGACAACTTGTACTCACCTCAGGTGAGCTTAGCACAAGCAACTAGAGGGATATCAGTTGCACAGTTCTATTCTTTAAAAAACAATAATAACGTTATTATAAAAGCATACATATAGGTTCATGGAAAACGGGTATTTTGGGTTAATGTTTTAGTGTTGTGGACAAGAGTCCAATAGAACTGGGGTGAACTTAGCCAGTGATCACACCCAGAAGACCAAACAGCTTATTCAGTCACGGCAGAAGGGATAGACTGATTAACACCCAAAGATTCTGTGCAACTCTGAGGAGCACACAACAACTCAACTCAACTCATTTTATTTCGGCTTTAAGCCCATAGACATAACAACCAAAAACAGAAACAGCACAGTCTGGTTTACAATTGCTAACAGTAAAATAGATTAAAAGGGATACTCAATTGAATAAAATATGATAAAAATTAAATTAAAATTTCAAGCTGTATATAACAATCCATTGCGTTTCTTAAGTGTCAGAACTGATGTCAGAAATTTTGCAATATGTAGGGTTATAATCAAGTCTGAATCTTGCAACAGAAGAGCAAGGTAAGACTCTTCCAAATACCCCGGTAATTTTAAGTTAATGGAAGTAATAGAGTCTTTTGGGCGGCAGAATACAAGGGGCAGACAAACACTATGTGATGAAGAGATTCAATCACAGGCACATACAGGAGCGGTGCTAGGGCTTTTTGCGCCCTAGGCGAGGGGGCGGGCCACGTGACGTCATTGCGCATGATGTGCGGTGCCCCGCCCCCTTCCTGGCTGAGCGCCCTGCGCCGCCGCAATTTTCGCCGTTGGTTGGGGCGGCACCGGGCAGCGGCAGGGGGCGAGGGGCAGGCTGGCCAGCGCCCCCTCCGTTTTGGCGCCCCCGCCGCCACGGTTTTTGCCCAAGCAGCTTGCTCCGCGCCGCTGGTTGGGGCGGCGGCGGGCAGCGGCGGGTGGCGGCGGGCGGGGGGCAGGCTGGCCAGCACCCCCTCCATTCTGCTGCTCTAGGCAGCTGCCTAGTTCACCTAAATGGAGGCGCCGGCCCTGGGCACATAAGACCGAAACTTGGCCCCTAGAAAATCTATGAAAAAGGACGTTTGAGGGGAATACATTAAACCGTGCTTTAATAAAAGCGAAACGATGACTAGCAATAGAAAGAGTTGATAGATAGGCTGGTACTTGAAGTGGGGGTACAATGCCCAGGGATCTCGGTGAGCATGTCCCCCCGCCCAGCATAACATTGCGTTGCAAAGCACACAACATATATTTATACAGCCCCCAGTTCATCGTTACATGTGAAGAATGCATGATCATGATTGCTGTAGGCTACATACACATAGCACTGAACAGAGACATGAGTTTCAACAGAAAACCTTGCGGTCAATCTTCAAGTCAGTCTCAGGGAGCAATTCCCAGAGTCCTTTGTCGCTGCCCCCTCCCTTCTAGGTCTTACCACTTTTAAACTGAGGAACAGTCTGAAACACGTGACACAACAATAGTCTGACAAGAGGGGATAATAAATCACACACAGCATCGTGTTACTCAACATTTTAACAGAACACAAGTCTTCCAAATACTAAGACAGGAGCCCCTAACAGGAAACCAAGGCAGTTCAACAAAAAGTGTGCTGGAGAACATAAAGAGCAAGTCTCAAATCATGTCAGTATATATGCAGCCCTCCTGTAATCTGTGACATTTTGTGACTAAGCACACACCTCAGCATTTGCTGGCTTTTCAACCAAGCCTCTTAATATTTACGACCTTAAATACATTTGCTGATGCACCTTGGATTGAGGGAATATGAAACTTTGAATATTAAATCTCCAAATCTCTGAACAGTATCTATTAAAATGCCTTCTTGAAGCCAGATCCTGGGAATTGCGTAAATTAATGGTATCTCTGTTGCAATTAAGGGACAAATGTTGATTTTGTACCCAATTGACATTGGTTTTCTTCATGCAGCAAAACGGTTTCCCTTGTTACAAGACAAACAAAAGATCTAACTGCGGATGTTGCCCTGAACATATTTGGCTACAAAAGTAAGGCCACTTTCCCCTTCTATTTCCTGTGCTGGTGGCTCAGGTACTGAACAACACACCCTCTGGTGTTCTCCTACCATGACCATAAAGCAGCAGTCTTTGGAATGGAATTGGCATCCCATTTTGTCTCGTCAATTCAGAGAGACTTCTCAAAACTCTAGAATACAAGGTGCTGAAAAACAACTTACCTTGCCAACGTATTGGTAGTCAGAGCCCGTATACTCCTCTA
This sequence comes from Darevskia nairensis, assembly GCA_034642065.1. Classification (NCBI taxonomy): domain Eukaryota; kingdom Metazoa; phylum Chordata; class Lepidosauria; order Squamata; family Lacertidae; genus Darevskia; species Darevskia nairensis. Next base: position 13,794 of record JAWWNI010000421.1, on the reverse strand, counting down.
GAAGAAAGAACTGATTCCACATCCAGCTTCTTTTGGAGCGATTAAGTTCTTTCCTGTTGCTTCTAGATAGATCCAAAATCTTTGGGTTTTCTGGAAAGCCACTAGTCCTTTTGGATAAGGGGGTGGAAGAACTTTGGTGGGGATGACCAACCCAGAAGAGGAGCCAGAAGCAATGATAAGTTCTCATGGTGGCAGAACAAAGCAAGACTGAAGCGGTGATTTGTCTCTTCACCTTAATGCGAAGTAGTTTCCTGTGCTGAAGACAGTCTCATTCCCCCTTTGCTTCTTAATGCTCTTTGCTTGGGTCTCTGCGGATCTCTGAAATGAAAAAGAAATGACAATTTATCAAGCTTTTGCAGGGCTACTTAGCATTCTATGTGACAGCAAATACGACAAAAACCGAGGACGTAATTGCCAGAAAAAAGAATCCTGTGAGGCTCTCCTCCGTTCTTAAACGTTGCAAGTAGCCTTTTACATAAACTGAAGGCAATATCTCTGTTGAGTGGGAGGAATAAAACACATTTAATTTTGCTCTTTATTCCACTTAACTTTTAAAAAAACCACCCCTAGTTTGGACAGCTTCGTTTGACTTTGTGGTGATTCCATTTAGAATAGCAAGGATACAGTAGTTGTTTTCAGCTGGTAGTAAAAGATATACTAAGGGCTATGAACCCTGCTCACATTGCTTGCTAACTCTGTCTACCCTCCCATCTGCCAACACTCTGCCCCCCACCCCAGTTGGGGAAGACAGAAGAATATGAACCCTGCTCTCAACCTATGGGTCAAAGATTTAAGCCTAGATACATTGCAACCATGTCACCTCCAGGTCATGGGAATTTGGCTTGGGTTATCACCATGTGCATTTCATTGAATTTATCAAATATGCTGTGAGATTGTGGTGTGCTTTGCATGTTCATATATCATAGTTTTGGATGGTGACAAAAGTATTTTGGGTCAGCAAAGGCCCGTCTTCTATGCATCTTCAATCCATTCTAGAGCAGACTGTTTTGTTTTTGTTTTTCTAAGGATTTGGGATATAGGTGCAATGTCAAAAATTGCATATTGCTCATTAAGGTTAGCTTTGGTTTATGCCGGTTTAAGGTGAAGAATCAGTGTGCTAGGGCATGCTGCTCAGTTGATCCTGGCTGGCGAAACAAACTATGGGTCTTGGCTTAGCATTATGGGTGAACGGGGCTTGTTCCTCCAAACAAAGTATGTGCATATGCCAAAGTTTGTTCTTGGCTTAGAACTTACCATTTGTTGGAGACAGAAACAAATGCTGGCTCACACGTAATGCTAAGCCAAACCTCATGGTATCTTTCTCTCCACTCCAGGCATCGGAGAGCAAAGGAGGAGAAATTTGTTGCTTGCCACAGCTTATCAAGATGTGTGAACCAGGACCATACGTATGGATCCCAGTACAATTATTCCAGCAGCAGCATAACACGATGTTGATTTTCTGTTCCAGTGAACAGCCAAACTGCTACATGTTCTGTATCCCAAAATCCTCCACTGGGAAAGGAGAAGACTGGCTTCTTCTACGTGAAGCTCAGGGGCAGCCTAAGTAAGTCTTGCCTTAGGTTTAGTACCTCTGCTGTACAGGAGAAAAGTGCGTACTGATGATAAAGCGTGTTCTCCCTTTATGGAGAGCACGTGTTGCGGTGGGGGCCAGCAAGTCACCCCTCTGTTGCTGGGCGGGATGGTATGGATGGCCACTGTGGTGATTGGGCTCTGGGTGTTGTTGGGGAGATTTACATGTTGCAATTTGTTGATGGACAGCCCAGAGCCTATATATTGCAAAGCACGTGGTTTAGGAGCCCTCTTGGCTGCGTGCATCGGATCTCCCGCCCTCCCTCCCTGTTTTTAGGCCTCTGCGTTGACCTTGCTATGCCTGTCATGGGGTCGTCTGCTTTTGGGGCAGGGGCCTGGTAGGAATTTTTCCATTTGGCTGATTGGCTGGTGCTATCTGGTTTTCGCCTACTGCGCAGCAATTAGTCACAACTTGTAAGGTTGGCGGTTAGGCATTGGTTTTAAATTGGTTGTTGGAGGGACAGTGTTGGCTGTGGTTGCCCCTCCAAGGCTAGAGGGGGCGGAGTTGGCTGTGGCTGCCCCTTCTATGCTGCTGCTGCGCGGGGAATTCCGTTAAAGGAATCCAGGGGCTCGTCATGCTTGTCCGTATCCCCCGGTAGGGGGCCAGGGCCCACGCAAGAGCCCCTGGGAGCATTTGGGGAGAGGCGAGGGTCCCATTCTCTCCCCAAAGTGTTTTCCCTTTACTGACAAATGTCAGTTCTGTCCCCAGCGGGACAGATAGTCTGAACCAATGCCTAAGCAACCACTCACATGTTTTGTATTTCAATAAAGTTGTGGCCAAAATCATGCCAAAAACCTTAAACAAAAATTCTTGTGTGAAGTGTGTATCATTTGAGGGGTGGTCTGGGGACCTCGACACACAATCACAATGATTGCTTAATAATAATAATAATAATAATAATAATAATAATAATAATTTATTATTTCTACCCCGCCCATCTGGCCGGGTCTCCCCAGCTACTCTGGGCGGCTTCCAGTAAACATTAAAATACATCAACACATCACAGATTAAATAAATTGCGTAATAACAATAATGCTTCCTGTTTGAACTGGGGGGCGGGGAGGAGAGACAGAGCATGTACAGTATACCCTGACGAGCAAGTTTGGAAATGACCTTCCCTTTCAGCTCACATGATCCTGTTCCTCTCCAGGGTTGAGCTCCAAAAAAAAATAAAAATAAAAATAAAAATAAGGCCCCACAACAAAATAATTCTGCAAGTTAGAAACCAGCTGTGGACAAAACTACCTAAGCCCACCACAGCATAAGTTTTTCTTTTCTTTTCAAACTTTTTGGAGGAGGCAAAAATAAGGTGATGGTGGAAAGATAAATTAATAAACATTCACGTGGTGCTTTAAACAACAAAAAGCTAAGCAGTCCGCCTGAAGAACAGGTAAGGAGGGAGGGCAAACTGATAGCCAAAGGAGATTTCAGCGCGCTGGCATGTACGTCCCTGCCTCAAATCATAAAGCCAGGAGGAAGCTGAGCTCACGCTGCATTAGAAGAAACTTGCTGTGAGCCCTTGTTTAATATCACATTTGTTTTCACCCTTAACAAAACATTTCACAAGTTACCAGCTATATTTCTTTGTTTTATGAGAAGTGAATTCCTCCAAAACCAAAACAAACCACACTTGATGTCTAGCTATCAGACAATTGGTGTGTGTGTGTGTGGAGTTTGTTTAAATAGAGAAAAATCCTATTATTTTCTTGTTGGTTTTGTTATGTTGAATTTGTTGAAGAAAAGCAAAGGATGCGCTTTAATTCCAGCATGCTCGGACTATCCCTCACCCTGAAGCACATGGATGAGACTTTCACAGAAAATAAAAATGCAATGCTGCTATAATTGTGGGGAATGGCAAGTAAGGATATAATGAATCCATAAATCTCATTATCTGCTGGGTCAGGGGAACTGACCAGATATGTGCACATAAACATGGTTGGTAACAAATTATGCTGGTTAAGAGAGAGACATGGGACAACAGCACCCTCAAGCCAACTATGTATTTTCCTCCTTCCTCCTTCCCCTAATTCCATTAACATGAGGAAATGAGCAGAAATCATTGCTAGTAATATTGAGTGTTTACAAAGGACTCTTGCATGCACAAAGAACTTATTATTATTATTTTTTTAATCAGGCTGCAAACTTAGAACAGCCCTGGAAAGTATGCAGTGTTGTTATCCCCTTACTAAAGAAAGTTATCAAAGCAGAAAGTTGTGGACCCAGGAGGATGTGTTTTCCTCCTCTTCCTGCAAATTTTAATATGAAGATCTCCATTTCCTACTATGCATAGTGTAAAGTACTGGCAACTTTTCTATTGCTTGTTTAGGAGTTTTAATTCGGTATTCAACTAAATATACTCTTAATATTTAAAGATAAGTACAGTCATACCTTGGATCCCGAACGCTTTGCGAATCAAACGTTTTGGCTCCTGAACGCCGCAATCCTGGAAGTGAGTGTTCCGGTTTGCAAACGTTCTTTGGAACCCGAATGTCCAATGCAACTTCCGCAGCTTCTGATTGGCTGCAGGAGCTTCCTACAGCCAATCGGGAAGCCGCGCCTTGGTTTCCGAACGTTTTGGAAGTTGAACGGACTTCCGGAACAGATTCCGTTCTACTTCCAAGCTACGGCTGTAATAAAACAGAAGAAGGTATGAGCTGTAGAGGGAAGTGAGGGGCGGATGGGGCTTGTCAACCTGAGAAGGTAGCCCATCTAGAAGAAGGAATAATAATAATAATAATAATAATAATAATAATAATAATAATAAATTTCTATTTATACCCTGCCCTTCCCAGCCAAGACCGGGCTCAGGGCTTCTAACATCAATAAAATCACAACAAAACATAAAAAACAATCAATTAAAATACAGGTTAAAATACGATTTAAAGTTTAAAATGCAGCCTCATTTTTAAGTAGCCCACTAATCAAACCATAAAGGAATGAAACATCAGGGTTAAACTGAAACCAACCCAAAGGCCAGGCGGAACAGCTCCGTCTTGCAGGCCCTACGGAAAGATGCCAAATCCCACAGGGCCCTGGTCTCTTGTGACAGACCATTCCACCAAGTCGGGGCCAGTACTGAGAAGGCCCTGGCCCTAGTTGAGGCCAACCTAGCATCCTTGTGGCTCGGGACCTCCAAAATGTTATTATTTGAGGACCTTAAGGTCCTACACGGGGCATACCAGGAGAGGCGGTCGCTTAGGAAGACACTGATCCTAAACCTCTGCAGCTCTGCTCATCCATGAGAAAGGGTTCGGGAGCAAACCCTGAGGAAAAACCCACCCCTGCTGCCTTGCCATCTTTAGGAGAGCAAAAGGCTAAGGAGTAAACCCTACAGAAATCTGGAGTGGAGTCCCTAAGAAGGTTGAATGGCACCTTGTACACCCCTTTCTAGCAAGTCCTGCAGCCCAGCTGGGGCCCAAAGTATTGCTCTATTGTCATTTGGACCACACCAGTGAGGGCGAGAGGGGGGTGTCTTGTTATATGGGTAACCCAGGACCTCCATACACACTGCCCAGGCTTGCGCCCCATGGAGGTCACTTCAGTGCTGCTAACACAACAAAAACAACACAGGAGGCAACAGTTACCTCTGGAGAATCACTGCAGGTGCTGTGATTCTCCCATGGTTTGACTTTAACCCTGGAGGTGCACTCCATTGTCTCTGGAGGCAGATGGATGCCAAAACAACAAGAACAAAATATTACTCAATAACTTACTTAAAAGAAGCAGAATGTGGGATTGTGAGCACATTTTCCCTTGAGCCCTTGGGCTTGGAGGCTACACAGTTTGTGGTTGCTTGCCAAACCCCTCCTAGCAGCTATTAGACCTTGCCTGTCCTGCTGCTGCCTCTATGGGGAGAGCAGGGATGTTTCCAAGCTAAACTGATGAAGGGAACTGGTCCGAAATGTATTGATTATGGCTACTTGCAGAAATAATGCCCATTTATATATCGAATGAAAGTTAAGACAAGTTTGACAGATAACAAAGTTGAAAGCAAACTGACTTTTCATCCATTTATGAGATGCCAGAATCTATTCTATAGACATTTCTCCCGAAATATGTCATCCTTACTGGAACAGGAATAAACCAGAGGACAATGAGAGACCGAAAGGGTTATTGATGCTGTATAACCATTTAGGGACCCAGGTGGCGCTGTGGGTTAAACCACAGAGCCTAGGGCTTGCTGATCAGAAGGTTGGCAGTTCGAATCCCTGCGACGGGGTGAGCTCCCGTTGCTCGGTCCCAGCTCCTGCCTACCTAGCAGTTCGAAAGCACATCAAAGTGCAAGTAGATAAATAGGTACTGCTGCAGTGGGAAGGTAAACGGCATTTCCGTGCGCTGCTCTGGTTCACCAGAAGCGGCTTAGTCATGCTGGCCACATGACCCGGAAGATGTACGCCAGCTCTCGGCCAGTAAAGCGAGATGAGCACCGCAACCCCAGAGTCGGACACGACTGGACCTAATGGTCAGGGGTCCCTTTACCTTTAAGCATTTAATGTGGCTGCTTTAGCATTGTGATAGCAACTTGGTAGCAATGTTACACGTATTTTTAAAAATCGACGGCGTATATTTCCAAGTCAGGGAGTTGTACAAATATGTCCTCAAACCCGCGAATGTTCAGAATGTCAAATATTACCTGAAATGTGGCTATTTATTAGACGGATGGGGATGGCAGGGACAATTCCCCAGTGCTGAGTACTGAACTGGCCCACAGCAGTCATTGGGCACATAAACTGAGAAAACAAGCACTATACCATTAAGCAGGCGGAGCTGAACAAGGTGGGATGAATGGAGGGGTGGGCAATGTACAACCGACACATTCCGGGGTCACGCACCTGTCACCAGGTAAGTTCCGCTATCCCGTGGGATGGCTTTTTGATATGCTCCACTTAAACCTGCATGGTGCAGTTGTTACGGGAACAGACCTGTCGGCCTCGCAGGATGTTCAAAACTCTCTCTCTCTTTTTAAAAATATAACCTCCTCTTTTGGCAGCACGCTTTGGAGAACTGCATAAAGAACCTGGCTGCAGAGCGTGAATTCCACAGGTGAGTTAATTAGTGCCACGATCGTTTGCAACCCTGGCGAGCTGCCAGGGAACAGTGTGCTTGCCATTATGTTTGCTCGGAGTGCAGATGTAAAGTGACTGATGACGGGATAGTTCTCGCTCCCGTGCTCCCGGCTCCTTCTTATTGGGAAGGAAGGGTCTGTTGGTATGGAGCAGAACATATGAGCCGACCTATTATTCCATCGTTAGTGCAGGCTGGCTGTATCACTGGAGCATGGTGGCAGGGAGAGGGGGGGAGGGGGAGGCATCAGATAGTGGAAATCGCTCCGTCCCAACCATCTCCATCCTTCCTTTTCTTTTCATTACCCCCTCGGATGAAACCTGCGGCGAGTCATTATCCCTGCTCTAGATTCCTTCAGTCATGCTGGGGTGGGGGGTGGGGGGGGAAGCCAAGTAAGATGGAGAGGCTGGGCATTTAAAGAAACAGCTCTTGAAATGTCAATTGCCAGGAAACAATTACTCCTGCGGCAGGCGGCTGAGGAGGGGCTTCTTTTTCTGCACTTCAAATTTGCTATTTTTCACAGCTTTGATGTCACAAGGGAGGTTTTTATAGCAGCTCTGGTTGAAATATTGCTTGCGAGGATGATATCGCAGCTGTTAAACACAGCTTTTTAATGCCTCCCCAGCTGTAATGTGCTGCAGATAACCATAGCAGGGGACCTAATCCTGAAAGATGTTACCTAACTCGGCTCTCTGTGGTTTGCACACCACAAGCTCCGCACATCCAATCATCTATATAAATGAGGCCTTTTGTGCGGAATACAGGGGAACCTCAAGTTCCCCTGTATTCCGTCCTGGAGGACGTAATCCGTCCTGGAGGCACGCCCGCAACTCGAAGTGTTCGCATCCAGAAGTGCCGTGTCTGCGCATGCGCGCGGCACAATTTAGAGCTTCTGCACATGCACGAGCGGCGAAACACGGAAGTAACAGTTCCGGTACTTCTGGGTTGCCACGGGACGCAACTTGAAAAGACGTAACCTGAAGTGGACGCAACATGAGGTATGACTGTAGTGTACATCCATTTGATTCCGCTTTAATTCAACACCAAATGGGGTTGGGTTTTTTTTTTTGGAATTTGGTTCTGGAAAGGACAATATAATGGAACAACTTCATAATTCCTGACCATTTTGTTTCTCAGGTGAGAAGGAAAATGGAGCACTGCAGGGTGACAGACACATAATATATTTAGAACCGGGTGATCCAAAAGAAGGCACTGCACTTATATCTTCTGCTGGCATGTAGAAGAGGGAGTAGTAGTAGTTTCACCCCTGCATGACAAGTTGCATTTGCCAAAGTTCCCTATTTTGCATGGCTCTCTAAAGTACTGGGGCCTTGATTTCCTTGGTGCCCTGCTTGCCCTAGGGAGGGAGATGGACAGTGGGATTCCAAATTTGTGCCTAGATGGTAGAATAGTTTTCCACCCTAGGCAAGGCAGGTGTCATAGATGTGGGATATAATCCATTGGTGCAGTCAAATGCAACATTCCTTATTTCCCTACAGTTTGCACGGGCAGGGGGGGCATCCAGTCAGTGTAACTTCCTGTTCCACTGACTGGATCATCCTCACCCTCCATGTGACCTGGGAGATGGGCGTGGCTCTGGCTGACTCCATAAAAGCCATTTTCTCAGTCTTGATCAGTCTGTTTTGTCTTTCTATCGTCTTGCTGTTCTTTTGCTGCCATGCTGCTCTCCTGCAGCCATTTTGTTGTATTAATGTAATTTTGCTGTCTGCTGGCTCTCAGCCAGCAGCACGTGAGTTCAGTCTCCATATGAGATGAACTCACACTTTGTTTGTGTAACTACCAAGTAAAGTGTGCCTTGCAGGAATGAAATCGTGAACTGAAATGTGAGTAAATTTTTTGTTGCTTTACTCAGAAAGACTCTTGTGTCTTTATTCTTTCAAGAGGGATCAAAAGGGGACACCAGGAAAAAAAACTTAACTAAGAGATTCAAACGAATCTGCAAACTAGCTTCCAGCTATATTGAGGGGAATCTGCTCTGCTACATCACTTACTAGCGTGAGTGAGGGAAGGATAATACTTATCCAATATATCCTTTCCTACTATCCTTAACATTTCCACAACAGAATCCTAGAATTGTAAAGCTGGAAGGGACCCTGAGGATCATCTAGTCCAACCCTCTGCAATGCAGCTGTCCCATCCATATGGGGATCGAACCTGCAACTCTGGCATTTATCAGCATCACACTCTAACTAACTGAGCTACCCTGCAAGGTTCTTGTTTCCTCCTGAAAGTCTTTGTGGGTCATGGATCCCATGTTGCCGAGAACTGTTGTGTTCCTATTGGTTGTTAACGGTACGTACTGAATTCGTTCGGTTTTCAATTGGCTGTTTTTGTCGTCTTGGCACTGGTGCGTTGTAAAATGCCTTGGGATTTTTAACGGCAGGTGGTATAATAAAAAAGCTTTAAATAAATAAAAGGACCACCCCTTGGCAACAACACATTGCCCGTTTGGATGTCTTAGCTCAAGCCACAGACACTGAACCGCCTCTCTTGGGACAACCTAAATGTAATATATTTCTCCCCCCATAGGAGTTCTAGATGAGGGGCCTAATTTCCTGGAAGCGTTCCCTATTGCTGAAAGAGAAAACGGAGATGGGGTGAAGGGTACTAGCTACATAGCCAACGAGTATAAATGAGTTCTCAAATACTGTTTTCATATGCGCTGTGGAGGACAATTTGAATAATTTTTATGTTTCACTTGCTGGTGATACATAGCACTGCAGAGCCATCCATAATGAACTTGGTTTAAAATAGTAAACGAGCAGCTCCGAGCCGGCTTTTCAAACTATGCCTCTCACAAGCAGCTACAGAGAAGCCTTTCTCTATTTTCTGGGCTGTGAATTAGATCTTAAACTGTCCCCCCCTCCTGTGGAACACCCCTTCCTAAATAATAGCCACACATACAAAGGAAAGGGTGGGAGCGAAAAAATGATTTGGTGTTCAGTCATTTTCAACATTAGCAAGGGAAGTTAACCTTCTTGGGGCGGAAAAGGCAGGTATATCATCTAAATTGAGTGCAATTACTTCAAAAATAGAAAGAGGCATTTTATTCTTCTTTTCAAACATCTTTCTTCACTCAGTAAGGGTCAACCAACAGTGACAAAAAGAAAAAATTATCTCACGCAAATAAAAGTTGTGGGTTTTTGTTTTAATTTAAGAAAGAAAAAGGAAGTCATGAAGCTGCCTGCGGAAGCTATATTGTGCAGCAGTTCCCAAACCCCATCTCCCGCAAAGGACCACTTGAAAATTGCTAATGGTCTTGGTGGAACCAATTATTGGTTTTTCGGACTCTTGTACCAACTGGAATTCCACAGAATTCAAATCGCAACACAGCAACATAGTAGGTAAGAAATAAATAAAAGAAGCAACAAAATTCAAATGAAATGAATAAGAATATTCAACGTGGTGGATGCATCACCTCGAACACAAATCCACAGGCATGCCATGGATTTAACCTCATGGACCACAGGCCACAGTTTGAAAACCACTGGTGTACCTTTCTTGGATGTTAATAAGAAAAGGGTGAAGCTATTTCTGCTAGGGATGCTTCAGGCCTATTTTATACCAGGCAAAAGATTCACTATCCTGGGCAAAGAGCATTGCAGCTCAGCCATATTAGGTGAATGACCTCTGCCTTCAAATGGAGACCTCCTTCAACCAGGAGATTATTTTCCAATAACATACAGAGGACTGCCCTCTGGAAGACAGGACACATGACCCCTAATATCAAGGTGCATGACTATGGACGTACACTTAAGACTTTCTCCCCACAACCCACAAAAAATGACAGGTTGCGCGTTATGCAGAGTACGACCACCAACTCCTTCTCGATCACCCTGGCGGTGCATTCCAGGCTTTAATTTTGAATTCTTCAGTTTAACAAAAGGCTCATTCTTTTAAAATGCCAGGTACCATTTTTAGACAAGGATTTCCAGCAATAGCAATGCAAGGGGGGGGGGATGATTAAAAAGCCTGATGAGATCTGGAACAATAAATAGGTTGACAACTCGTCTTTCAGATCCTCCCCCTCCCATAAAATCCACTCTTACGGAGGGGGAAACGCATACGTCAGTTATCTGTCTCATTTTCATCCCACTCACCAAACAAAACTAATAAGATTTCCCTTGTAAGTTACACACTGGCAGCGACTGCAAATCTCTTCGCATTTGATAATAACGCTGCTACATTTAAGTAGATTTGCTGTTCTTAAACTTGATGCCAGCCTCAACCTCTCAAGCTTACTTTAGCCTGGGAGTTTCTGCTGCAGCTCCTTTTCACATTACTATGAGCTCATTCAATAAATCCAGAAGCCCCTGAAATTGTAAAAGGCAGCATTAATGAGCTTCAACATTTCTCTAACATGAACTGGCCCACCTTATAAGAGAGAGAGAAATAGAGAGAAAACCAAGAAGGCTACTTAGGTAGGAAGCAGTTAACATCTGGATTCCACCTCCCTGCCAAGTGCAACAATATTTTGAAAGAAAAATGGACGCTATGCAACGACTGAGGCACTTTGTCCCATAGGTTCTTCTTAATATGTTGGCCTCCATCTGTCTTGAGAGACAAAGGAAGTGTGTGCCATTGGGGGTAAAGTCAAGACACTGGAGTGTTACAGTGCCTGATGTGGCTGTGGAGACCAATAAGGGAGAGACATGTTTTGTTGCAGCTGGGGCAGATGAAGGCATCCGGTTTCACTGCTACAGATGCACCATGGAGTTTCTTCTCTCTGCACTCCTCCAGCAGTCATTTCTTCTCTGGTCGCTGCTGTGGATACACGACCTGACTCTCTGTTTCCAGGCACTGTGGTCGTCTGCAAGGGATTCCCACATGCTGGGGTTAATGTTGCTAGCCTTCATATGTTTGCAGACATCTTTATAATACAGAGTTGGACAATCTCAGGATCCATTAAGGGAGGGAGGGAGGGAGGGAGGGAGGGAGAGAGAGAGAGAGAGAGAGAGAGAGAGAGAGAGAGAGAGCGCCTTTGGGCATGCTTTTGTCAGGAGTCCAGGTTCCCAACTTGATAACACAGTAAGCGTAGCTAATTAAAAAGGAGGATTTATTGCAAAAACAGATAGCTCCAGACGGCTCTAACAAAGCCTCCGGCACCATTACTCAAGATGACCCTTCTGAAGACTTCTTCCGGTGTCAACAGAAAATATTGAACTTACAAACCTTACGTCTCTTGTTTTGCTTCCTATCTAGCAGCCCTCCCATTCGCCAACTCTTCAGACTTAGTGGATCAGCTCCCACCTTCTTTCGCACCTGTTTGTGCTTCCAGCGAGCTTTGTCTGCATTCTAGCCTGCTCTCAGCTACTGCCTTATCAGCAGGAATGTCAAGGTCAGGAATAGCTGAAGTCTGCAGCTGCCGGCTCTACCCTGCCTGACTAACATCAAAGCCTATCTGTTTCTGGCTGCTTTCTGCCGTTGGGTGCAAACCTTCGCTTGTAGCTGGCTCATTCCTGACAGCTTTCCAGTGGACTGTTTAACTTTTCTTCTGTGAACCTTAAAGACTAACAAATATGAAGACCCATGAGAGACATCTCATAAGCTCGTCCTGCACCTAGAGAGCAGGGGTCTAAGAGGTTCTCCGCTTGTCCCTTGTTTTCCAGCCATGTGACCGAGTGGTTTTCCATTTCCCCAACCTCTTTCCCTGGGAAAAACCTGCCCTTTACTGCTGAATTGGACTTGCCAAAGAGAGGTTTAAAATTCACTATACCGTTATGAGTTTGGGGGGCAGAGGAGTTGAGGCCCTTATAACCCTTGCATCTAGCAAGTGCAAAAATATAAGCCAGGCTCGTTTCCTGACGAGTTGATCACCTGTGTAATTGGCTATTAAGAGAGCAATGGAAAGGGGGCTCTGCGTGAGACGAAAAATGGGCGAGAGATAGAAGGACAAAGCTGAATTTAGAGTTGAGAGTTAGTGGTGACTTGACCTAGAAGTAAAGCAGCAAGCTGGAGAGAGACTATAAGAGAACAATGTTTGATGTCTGTTTGAATTCAAGGCTGAGGCTATGTGAGAAACAAGACCCTTTTGGGGTGCTAATGCTGTGAACCCCTCCATCATAGGCTCAGGTTGTATATACGTGTAAATAACTCATATCATATCATAGGGACACGGGTGGCGCTGTGGTCTAAACCACAGAGCCTAGGGCTTGCCGATCAGAAGGTCGGCAGTTCGAATCCCCACGACTGGGCGAGCTCCCGTTGTTCGGTCCCAGCTCCTGCCCACCTAGCAGTTCGAAAGCATGTCAAGTGCAAGTAGATAAATAGGTACCACTCTGGTGGGAAGGTAAACGGCGTTTCCGTGCGCTGGTTCGCCAGAAGCGGCTTAGTCATGCTGGCCACATGACCCGGAAGCTGTCTGCGGACAAACGCCGACTCCCTCGGCCTATAGAGCGAGATGAGCGCTGCAACCCCAGAGTTGTCCGCGACTGGACCTAACGGTCAGGGGTACCTTTACCTTACTTTAACTCATATCACACAGACACCACTGTCTCTGCTGCACCTCATTTCCAATAGAAACCACAAACCCTGGCTACCGGTAAGTGCTTGGAACCCTCGGAATCTTGCATCACTTGGAGATTTTGGTGGCATGCAGCAACACTATTTTTCCTTGTTGATTCCTACAGCTATCAGTGCACTGTTTGATTTTTTTTTTTTACACACAAGCACACACACACACACACACACACACACACACACACACACAAACTGCCAGTAAGCACAGTTTAAAACACCCATTATCTGCACAGCAGGTGGAAACATGGTTTATAAAGTAGAATTTCTTGGACATTAGCTGTGCAATGTGAGTTTGGACAGAAGGGGCAATTTAAAAGTATATTTCTGGATGAGTCAGGAAGAATGAGGTTATGCTTCTTGCAACAAACTCCACTCAAATGGCACGTTTATGAGTCCCCAACAACGTACTGGATTTGACTGCGAGCCACAAAAAAAATGAAATGATGTACCTTCATGGAACTCGTTGTGCAAATCCTGCAGCTACTACCTACTAACCCCACTTCTGTTCCTTGGAAATGTGTACAAACATCACATCTAACCGGTATAAAAACAGCAGTAAATTATGTTGCTATATTCCATTGATCTTCCTCTTCAAATTG